>JAANDH010000954.1:109102-161694 GCA_011799765.1 Nymphaea thermarum
TATCCAAAATTCAAGGTATTTGGACTTCATTTGACCAGTGAATCATCGACTGTAAGTTCTCGGCGTTTGAAGGACTGTTTGCCGGATTTCATGGAGTAGCTCAGGATTCCGTCCATCTGTCCGGTCAGATCCGGCGACCTCCGGCCAGATCCGACTTTGGGGTAACTAGTTCCAAGTATACCCTTGTATTAAGTTGATTTATGTTGATTTAATTCGTGATTAATAAGGGCAGAACTGTCCGGGAGAGCATAATCAACCCTAGCGCATAAGGGCGTTAGAAAGGAAAGTTTTGGCGCCGTCTCCACCTGCCATTCCCTTTAGCGACGAAGTGGGAAGGTGCAATTTCGTGGGGGACACGTGGCAGCTCAAGAGGCGGGGCGTGATCCTAACCGCGTCGGAAAAGGAAGGCGTCGCGAGGCGTTGGGAATGGGCGCCAAGTGTCCATTCGTTCCTAAAAGGAAGGACTTGGCGCTAACACCTTCCTATTCTCTAGCGGCGAATTTGGAAGGAGAGTTGGCGGGAGAGGGACGTTGAACCTGGACTAATTTGGATAAGGAAGGTGCATTGAATCTGGACGTAGTCCGGATAAGGAAGGACGGTGAAGGTGGATCTTGGCAGCGCCAATCTTGGAAGGTGATCTATCATCTTACATCATATTTGGGAAGAGCCCAAATCGGAAGGAGGTGATCAAGGAAGGTGCTATCACCTAGGTTCATTGAATCTAGACAACACCTAACTTGGAAGGAAAGGAGGAGTCAAACGAACATGCGGGACCCATCTCTCTAGACGAGTGTCTTGGCGCCATTGGACCTGGTCAACCTTCCTCACGTGAACCAAGTGGAGTCAAGGCCCAACGTAGACCAGCAACACTAGCCTTGACCAAGAAGGCTCGAACCTACCAAGCTTCCCACCGGACCTACCTTGAAGGAACCGCGTCCGTCAAGCGATATTGGCGATTGCTTCCCCCAACTCTCTCTTGCAACTTGGGGTCGACTAGTGTTCCGGTGAATGCATCTACCTTAACACTCTTGCTTGTTATACTTGATCGAATAGTGATTCTTTGTCACTTGACTTACTTAGCAAGGGGAACGAAAGCAAGGAGCTGGACCTTCATGGTGGATCGTGAATACCAAGTGGGCAGCTAAGGCTGCGGTTTTCATCCTTGGTGATAGCAAGTGGAGTCCTCGGGCGTGGCCCCGAGAGGTGAGACTCGTGCCATCCTATAGACACGTGGAAGGGTGTTGTTGCTTTGCAAACCAGCCACATTGGCATGTAACTAGCTGAGNATCTTTCTAGATTTCTGTAGTAGGTTAAGACTTGGGCGGGTTTAACCTCACTTGTTCATCTTGACCCAAGGGAATATTAAGCCGGGGTGACTGTCCGGCAGGGATTTAAAAGTGTAAATCTTAACCTCTCTTTAATCGGTGCGCCTCCCTCCATAGATCTTGGGAGTAGGTTCGGTTGTTTTCGGACCGGCCCTACCAGAGAAGGAGAGAAAGACAACAAGGGTGGAGGCGGAGACGGAGGAGAAAGGCTCGGGGTCGGGGGTTCCGAGAGTTAGGTCGGAACGGAATGGGACAAAAACACTATTTATACTCTTGTCTAATTGTTCGTCCTGTCCAGCCTGTCTTGTGTCCAACGTTTGATGAAAAAATCTGTTAAACAGGACACGAGTGTCCTGTTCTGCGTGTCCTGTGGCCATCAAACGACCTCTGAAGTTACCTGCGAGTCCCCCCTCTATCTTCATTTTCTTCTAATCTTCGTTATTTTGTATATTAGGGTTAGGGATGTCAATATATCCGATTTGAATCGGACAAATTCATTACGAAAAGAAAATCAGATATGAAAAAAAAAATTAATATCCAATTAAGAAATCAGATTGGATTTTGATTCAAATTCATTTATATATATATATATATATATATATATATATATATATATATATATATATATATATATATATATATATATATATATATATAAAGTATTCGACGGATTCAGTTGGATATGGATCTAATTTAATTTTAAATAAATATAGTTATACTATATCTAATGCTTTTCCATTTTGAAAATAGGTCAGATTCACTTCAAAATATGGGTTTGCACTCGGATATGAAAGAAAAGTTCGGATTTGGATCAGATTCAGATTGTGACATTAGATTTTGGATTTTTTTTATTTATATCCGAATTCGAAGATGTGAATATTGGAAAACATGGATATGAATAAAGTTATTTTTTATTCGATTCTAATCCATTGTCAACCCTAATTAGGGTGTCAAAGTGGGTGGTTTAATATTAAGGTTTTGACTTTAGGTGCTTGGGTTTTTAACATCAGGTGCTGAAGGAACTCGAAAACTCACAACCTAAACGAGCTTAACCCCAATCGATTTTTTTTTTCTTGTTGACATATGGAATTTTGTGCAACGAGGAATGTTATAATTCAGATTCTTCTTGATATGAAAAGTTTGTACTTAGATTGCTGGACGTTAGATTATTAATATCTAAATATATTTTTAGACATGCAATTCCTTTGGTATATGCTTACACTGCTTGCGTATCATACCTGAATTTTGCCGTTGAAAGCACAATCATAAACAACTTCCCCTTGTTAATGGCTATCGACTCACAGTGCTGTATTCAAAATAATCTCAAAATTGCAAACGTTTTCTCATTTCCAAAATTCATGTAGCAAATTCAAGCTACCCAGGTTTTTAAGGAAGGATAATCGTAGTGATAAGCAACAATAGACTCTCTAATTTATATATTTAAGCATCACATGAAAGAAGGAGAAGTTAAGCATATCCAAATTATATATTTGTATTGTGCATCACATGAACGAAGGAGAAATTAAGCATTTTACACGGCAGAAACACAAAAAATAAAAATAAAAAAGATTAATATCTGTTGTTTAGCTAACATTGGCACACAACTCGTCATCAGCTGACGTTCTGTTTTCATGTTGTTGGTAACAATTGTTTGCTCTTCTACTTACAGTTGATATAGTTCAGTGCTTTTCTTATGATGTGCTAGGGCAGATTAATTTCCTTAGGGCTAAACTCATCTAAAATCACCTGCATTTTCTGTTCATTCTGAACCACTGTTACATTTTTATCCATAGGTTTTTGTTCTATTTCATCATACAGTGGATATTATTTCCCCGACTTTTTATCTTTTGGTAACTAATCCATGGATTTTTTGTTTGAGGCCATCGAACGGACCCATAGGATGGGGCAGATTGTTAGTGCCCCGTGAATGGTGCAGATATAAAACACATTTTAAAGTGTCTGATAAATCATTCATAAACCACATTTTAAAGTGTCTGATAAATCTAATTAATTTTTTGGGTTACGTGCATGGGACAGTCTCATAATATTATCATTCTTAAACGGCCCCTCAGGTGCTTCCAAAGACATAGTTAGTGTCACATGACTGAGGCAGATTCATGAAACATTTTTTTTTTTAATGTCTAATAAATCTAACCAATTTTTGGGATAGATAACATAATATTATCCTGCCCAAATGGCCCTTAAGTGTTTTGGATGCTCAAATCAGGTATAAGGACACTCCATCTAGGAATCTCTGTTTAGGATAAAGTGTCAGCATTTTATCTCATTCTTATACATCGGATGGAAAAAGATACATTTAGCATAAATTGACTGTCAGTGTGCTTGTTTACACCGTTATATTATGAAGAAAAGTGTTTCCATGGTACATTTTCATATCCTAATCGACTGTAGAGACCAAAAAATAAATGTGACTTGAACATCAAAATGTTTCATATTTTCATATCCTAATCGATAATTTTCAGTAACGTCACTTAAAATTTTCAACATTATGTCAAAACCCATTAACTCCCGTTTGGTTGTTAACGTTCATGTTATTGGAAGTACCAAAGTGCCCAACTCCTTCGTATCTTTCTTGCTAATTGCATCTCATTGATGGGCAGTTTCGGCCAAAAATTCTTGAGCAGTAACAACATTTTGAAATGATCTTTTGTGATAAAATTGTCTTTCACAAATCTGTTATTGGTTTTTCTAAAGGAACAAAATCCTTCATCTGTAGCATGTCACGTTTGCAATCTTTTGACACATTTAATACTTTTTATCCAAAGCAGTTTTGGACAGCAATGCAGTTTTCATAGAAGGTTTGAGCATTTTGCAGAAAAAAAAAATGGCATGAATAGTTTGAAGGATCCCAGCAATAATTGCATAATTCACATCTTGTGGCTAGATAAATAACGGTTGACATGCCCACAATAGAAAATGATCAAAATTTTCCTTTTATTGATTGTTTTCCAAGTATGATACCTATATTTTCTCTTCAAGTTCTTATTGGTGGACATTGTTTCTTTTCGTTTGCATTCGATTTCCCACAGATCTCAGGTCCGAGGCGATCCAAAATCAACTATAGCTGAAATCCATAGTTTTAAGGAAGTGTAGATTTTAGCATCAATTCTCTAACATGGATCTCAAATCCACACTACATTGTGAAAACCGTGGACTTGAGGTCCAACCGGGGTGGGGTTGGACGTCAAAACCGCAGACCTGAATTTTGCAATGGTATGAGACCACTGCGATTCTTGTGCCCATGGTAATCAAATGCAACCTTCTTTCTTGTTTGCTTTTGTGAGAAAAGTGTTAAAAATTTGGATTTCTGTCATGCAAAGTTAGTCTTAGGACCTGCCATTGCAATTGGAGCTTTGCCATTTAAAATTGCCCTGATTGTCTTTTCATCAAGTGCTTACATGTGCCATAAGTTGTTAATAAATAACTTAAAGGTGCTTGTGGATGAATTGATAAAATAAGCTCATCCTGCCATCAATTATCAGAAGGTGGTTGCTTTTAAGGAAAAGTAAAACTTGATGCAAACTGTCTAAATGAATCTGACTTTTGCTAAAATGCTGGTTTTGTCAAAATGTTTGAGTTTAGCTCATCCGTTAGAAGTTGGGAATTTTTCTAGTAAGTACATGTTATTCCTGTTCTTGATGAGGATGGGTTTATCTTTTATGAACAGCTTTTTCAACAAATGAAAGGAGACATTTAAACTCCAAAAGAAGTTGAAGACATTTTGAAAAGTCTCATCGTAACTAAACTTTTATTCGAGGCTGCTCTTCATCAAAATTTCGTAAGACTTCAGTCGTACAATATAAAACACAGCATAAACTCATAGATAAATGACTTTTTCTTAGGAAGGAGGAAGGGATAAAATGTAGAAGAAGATCACGTGTAAAAAATCCAGAAGCATTCTAACAATTTCAGCATACCCAGTATCCAAGACAACGAGATATACCAAAGATGTTCATCATCCTAAAAAATATCATATTGACATGGTTAAAATCCGATTCTTTCTCAAAGGCTTGCCAGTATGTGTGCGTCAGAAAGAGAGAGAAACTGACTTACTAAAGCTTGGCAAATTTCTTCTCCTTCAAGCTTTCGACTGTTTCTTTGAGGCTCACTTCTAAAGGAATGTAGTTTATTCCCAGCTTCCGCACCTTCTCCTTGGACACTTGGTAAGTTGGAACAATAGGTCTGTCATCTGCACACCTGCAAAAAATAAGAAACCAATAGTTACCGTCTCTAGCAGAAGATAACGAATGTAATGCAGCATTTAAGAAAAGAACTGCAACCTATTAAGGTGAACACGTATGGAAAAAATGCTACTGGAATGATCTATCTAAAGCAAAGCTACTTCTTCAAGTTCCACGCACAAATCTTTCTGTTATGCAAAGGAAAGACACTAGTGGCCACTGCCAGAAGGTGAGAACAAGTGGCAAAACAGTATAAAAGTCAAGTTCAATAGAATGAAGCAATCTTAAGGAAGGTGCAGCAGATATTGGTTAAATGAGAGAGAAAGAGAGGGTGATGGAGTGATTAGAGTTCCTCACTCTAATCCAAGGGGAAAAGCACCAAAAGCAAGGTGGGGGGAGAGGGGGGGGGGGGTGTCTTGGTGTTTGGAATGCAGGAAAACAAAGGGCAATTCAATACTAAATGAGAATTAAGGTTTTCTTAGTCACCAATTGGCCCTAAACAAAACAAACGAGGCCCTTTTAAGTGGCCCGGCCCATAGATTCGAATTGGATGTGGGGTCTGACAATAAAAGATCCAAACTCTAAAATAACATCCATAACCAAATAAGCCTAATCCGAAGTCTAAACGGATCCTAATATAGGGTCCAATCTAACTATACTGCGTCAGAGGGAGTAGCTAATAATAGTCAAAAGCACTGCACCAGCAAGATCACAAACGTGGTGTGTTTTGTTGATTACATCACATTCCCAAAAAAAAAAAAATGTTACCAAGAAATAGATGGTGCTATTAATTTCCAAAGCGTACTTGGGCAAGATCATCAAATGGCACAAGAACTAAAGCAAAGAAGCAAATTGCACCATTTCTTTGAAACATCTTTCTTATCAAGATTTTTTTTTCCAATTTGAAAGGTCAACCATAATACAAACTCAAATAATGATAAATATATATTACAATTTATGCACCTTTTGAGCAACATATGTGCTCACAATGAAAATCTGGTATTGAAGTGTGGCTGGTTTTGAAGCAAAAGATGAAATGTGAAAGTAGGTAAAAGATGCAGGTCAAGATCCCTAATCTGAGAGATGGATAACTAGAATGGGACTAAAACAAAAATTTGTATACACAATACAGGAGTTTAATTATGGAAATCTTACTTGGATGGGAGCTTGTACTCAGGATATAACTCATGCAGAATTCTCACTATTTCAGAGTAGTGCACGACCCTCTCAACCAAACAGTATCTTCCACTGGCTGAAACATTTTCAAGTGCCAGAATATGGGCCTCAGCAACATCCTTGACATTAACCCATCCGAAAGTTGCATTTGGAAATGTTGGACTACCTGCATTTTGACAATAATACACAAGTTTTCACTAGACAACTAAACACTGCAGTAGTTGAAGTTTCATTTGTACTGCATTTTCAGGTCAATCCATTTTCACTGTATTACATGCTTGACTGCTAATGAAATCAAAGGCTATCTATTTTCCTACATACAGCACGGAAGCTTAGGGCCAAAATATGCTGCTTGCAGAAACCATGCCTGTTCTCATTCTAGACATGGACCACGATTTCATCTCTCACTATCTGAAGGATGCTTAAAATCGCTCCAGAAAAAAATTCAAGGTCCACAGAGGGATTTTGTAATTCATGACCACTAGCATACTCAGAAAGAAAGAACCTACATACTCATAGTCATCCTGCACCGATGTGTAGGAAAGAGAGAAATCCCACATTCTTCAGAGGCTATTTAAAGTTTAGAAAGCCTTCCCAAGTGCTCCGACTACATAATTATGTTACATCCCAACCTCCTTTTTCATGTTTAATTCTCTATATGGTATAGCTATATGTTGGTCTCTTGCTACGGTCTGTACTTCTTCCTGCTGCAAGCTTTACTTATCATACACCAATTGTTTTAAATAGCAGCTGGCTGCTCCAGCAGATTTCTCAAAAAATCAGAAAAAATTGCTACAGTGTCAGCTACTAGATTATTCCACTATTGACAAGCTCCTTATGGGTCTTTATTCCTGTTTTAATTAAAAAATTGGATAATACTCAAATAGAGGATTCTCATTATTCATACAGATGACCAGAAATTCAAGTAATGTGTCACATATGTGCACTTAGACCATAGTTACTGGAAACTTCTAGTTCATCGGGAATCTCACTTTGGTAGAAAGACATTTTGAAGGACAGAAGCTTGATGCTTCCACCAAAAAGAAGCAGAACTTTTTTCCAATTTATGGGAACTTCGTTTTATTTAGAATGGGAAAAATGTTAAATGTTCCTGAAATAACTTGCTTTCACTTGATAGACGACCATTTCATCTTTTCTTTGTTTCATTACTACTTTTTCTGAATGCATTTATGTTATTGCAGTAAATATATGTCATTATGTTATCATAATTATAGAATTAATTTTTCAGTAATTTATATCTTACTTTTTCCTCATTTTCATCTTTCAAGTACCATTACTGTATTTAGTTTCTTTTGTGCTACTATTTTCACTTATACTCTTTGACTTATTTATGAAGATCTCACTTCCTGCTTCCTATCAATTTTTAGGCTCGTTTCTTGTATTGCTTCCCATATTCCTTTTGAGTCCAATTTAAAAAAAAAAAATCTTTAGAGAAAACAACAGCAGCAGTCCGAAGTTTGCACTTTTCCCATTTAGTGAAATTTCTCTTCGAAGAACTTGTAGACTTTCTGGAATACACATTGCCTTGTTATATGTGACAAACTCTGTAGAATCATGCATGTTCATGCTTAAACCAGCATTTCAAATAAATATAATTGTTGAACGTTGAGATGTGTTGAACAGCTTTAGAATGGCAAAATTCAGACTGCACAAAATATCTAAAGGTTTTTCCACATGAACAGACGCAGCTTAAACAGTCCGGCAGTAATTGTAAAGTTACTTGAACTTGAAACAACTATCTGGCTACCAATTGTAGCTACAATAGACACATAGTCTCCGTTTGCATCTCAAGGGCAAGATCTAAATTCTTTTTAAGTCCATATTCGTACAGAAAAATGAATTTTTTTTTGTAATCTATGCTTACCATTTATAAGCTTCAAGATTGCTGCAGAACTTGTGTTCAGTGTTGGCTGCAAAAGGGGACCAATAACCATTGCAGGATTTATCGTTACTATGTCCATCTTGGCCTCTTTTGCAAACCTCCAAGCATGCTCCTCTGCCAAGGTTTTTGAAAGTACGTACCATGACTGCATATGGTATAGAACTCTAAGCAGACGAATTTATGAAGTTTTACCATAAGAATAATTAAGTAGATGAATAAGCCTGTGAATAAATAACAAAAATATTAAATAAACTTTTATAAAACAATTCTCCATTAGATAAAAACCAAGACCGAAGCATAAACAGGAGTAGCATGGGGAGAAGTATAAGGTAGAGGATAAATCCAGGAAAATCCTGGCAGACTATAGCAATAGACAAGATTGCGTCGTGTAACCATTTGACTGGCCCATCGACCAAGATAATAAGAGTATAATACACCTTGTTTTTTTCTTAAATTTGAAATAAGAATAGCATACAATGGGAGGGTTTTCCATTCTCCTTTTCTTTTCTCATCATGTAGTATCAGTAAAGGAACAATTTCCACCATCAAAGAGATTGTCGTAAAAAAAGAATGTGAGAAGCACACGTGCACCCAGACATACACAAAAAAGATAGATAGAGGATGTTCAAACATCAAAAGCCACCAACCTTTGCTTCCCTACAGGCATCAGCATCCGAGAACCAAGTTTCATCAACCACCACATCAGGAGCACGAGTGAGTCGATTATAGGCAACAGCAGCCATAGATGATGTCACCACCACTCTTTTGATGGAAGAAAACTTGGCACATGAGGCAAGGACATTTAATGTTCCTTTAACTGCAGGATCTATTAGTTCAGCCTGGTATGTTGAAATGAAAAATGGTAATAAGATGAATGTCCAAGTTAGTGATAAAGATACCACAAGACAGGCAAACAAATAACCCAATCATTAATTTTCTTTGTATTCATTAACTAAATGACCTGTTATCTACCTTTTTCTGCAGCATATAGTTTTTCAGGAAAAAGTAATGCTAATGAGCCAAAAGGAAACAAGTTAATAGTTTATTTAGAAATCCATGAAACAGCTAACGGGAGAAACTTTATGTGCAAAGGATGGAGAACACATGAAGGAGAAAAGGTAAACATCAACTTTCCGAACTTGAGAATGACTAGAAGAGAAATGCAATTGCCTGAATAAATTTCTGCTAGTGCAAAAGGACATACCAAGAGAAGAAATGACTACATCAAAATAAGGAACAAAAACTGCTTTAAAATCAAAAGGACATAGGACGAACCTGAGGATCTTGAACATCATGATAAAATGGTGATGCTGTATGAAAAACACCATCACAATCACTGACAGCAGTATCAAACGCTCCCTCGTCCAGTAGGTTGGCTTTGAATAAATGGAGCCTCTCACTGGCTCCTTCAAGAGCTCTTAAGTGCTCTGTCTTCTTCGGATCATCTGATAATGCATACGTCCATTAGAATCGGAATAACAAAGAGAAAGATGCCTCAGGGAGATCTGAGAACGCAAACCAAAAAAGAAATCCGGTGTCAATTATGCATACACGTGAGGTTTGTACATTGCATGCCACTCCAGAAACTGTGTCAGCGTAAAATGCGGAAGCTTATAAAATGAGAGAGAAAGAGAGAGAGAGAGAGACCTGTTTTTCTCAGATTTAGATGAATAAATTAAAAACAATAAATTAATTGCACAACTTCAGCAACAAAAAGATAACTTTGATAAAGAAAAAAGACAAAAAGATAATAAATTAATAGAACTGATATAGATGATTGAAATGACTTATGTATTGGAATAAAACGATTTTTCTTGAAGATACGACTAATTGATCTGGAAGGAAAATGGGAAAGGAGACAAAATTGTCACAGAAATTACCATAGAAAATGTGTCAAAAGTTTCAAAGCTAAACCAGTGCTTCATATCGCCAAAAAAATTAGAACTTCAAAGACTACTATGACTTCAGTTTCCATTCTCACCAACGGGTAGCTCTAATTTTGTCCAGGTAAAAAGAAATTGAATGACATAAAAATCGCAAGCAGAAGTTTTCCCAAATGCCGCGATCCTCATGTCCATCATTTCTGAATAAGCACAACTTCAGAATCTTGTCCATCCAATTTCAACTACTTTTTCATTCTTCTCTTTTTGGGATTCTGATCGCTAGAACGTTGCCCAGTTCTCCAGTTTTAGTGTAACAATTCCACCACTAAGATATATTAAGACCTCAAAGTTCAATAGCTTCACCCGGAATAGCTATCGACCCTTTCCAAAGCTAACGAAATTATACCCATCATTCTAAAAAAGATAAAATAGCACATAATACAATTGAATAAATGAAGCTCCGTAAAACAAAAAACCCGTCAAAATAAAACAGAAATACGCATGTGGGCATGCTTAGGATCGAAAGAACTCAAACAATCGATGCTTCTTGACATATCATCAGCAGAAAGTGATCAATTTCACAGACAAACAAGAAGAATAACCAAAATTACTGTACGATTATGCTTTTGTGATTTGTGCGATCCCACATAGAAAATGCTTGGTTGAAAGGAGGAGGGGTCATGGGTTGGTGATGCAACGAGGGGAAAGAAGAAGGGAAAAGACAAGACCAGGGTCTCTGACTGTAGCTCTGACGGTGTATCCCCTTTGAAGAAGGAGCTTCACCAGCCACGATGCTATGTAACCAGATGCCCCTGTCACACACACCAGCTTCCCCATTCTCTCTCTCTCTCTCCCTCCCCACACTTTGCCTGCAGCAGGTGGACACAAGTAACCTGTGCTTGCTAGACGGGAAACACACTTTACCCAGGAATACTACTTTTAAAGTTTCAAAATGATCTCAATTTTATCAAACGGTGATGGATTTTTCCTCCATTTTCCTTGAATATGGAATCTTCATTTTGGTACCCATCAATTTTTTAACCTTGCGTTCTTATGCAACGTTGGGCATCATCATTCACCGGCAACAACACCAGACGCTGTCCCATTTTTTTGAGGTAGAAAAAAATTAAAAAAAAAAATAGATTGATAATATATTGTTAATAAAAACAATCATTATAGTTTATCAAAATATACATAAAAACTCATTATTTCATCATGTAATTAGCTCTTACTCTAGCTTCAATTTTTTTTTCTCTTTCATGGCTTCCCACTTACAAATCAAAAATAAAATTCATAATTAAAAAGTTCAAATTATCAATAATTAAGTGTTTCATCAATCTAATAAAGGGGCTTCTAACCTTAATCAGGCTACCGTTTCTCTCAACCACTGGTCATAAAATTAACAATGACTAACTCCAAATACGTAAAGAAAGCTCAACACATGATTGGACAATTCGTGCTAGAAAGTCGTGGAGTAAATAAAACTAACATTCTCTCTCATGCGCAAACATAACGAATGAACACAGCTAAAAACATTATTGACAGCAAACTAACAAACGGTAACTTTGCTGCAATGGGGCACAGGAATATTTTATAATATGAAAGCTCATAATAGTTTTTCAGAGTACTTTTAAGATTGTAAGGTTTCATTTAACATTTAACAAAGCTATATTTTGAATTTTTATCTATATATATTTTATAATTTTTCTGTTATTTCTCTATGTTTTTTACTTTTTACCTGAAAACCTCGCTGATAAAGGCCAAAAAACTTGATCTTACCCCATCAGAGTTATATCGGAAGCACCTAAGGCAAACGTTTATGACAATATCATGCGTCATCGGCATATGTGCTGCACGCATGCTGAAGGGATTGAATATAGGATAAGGGGTACGTTAAGCACATGTTGTGACTAGCCAGCATATGGTATTGGATCTAGATCCAAATCCAGATCCAATCTAGATGGGCTGAAAGAAATATACCATCATAAGTGGCCTTTATAAGTGCATTTAATTATGATTAAGTTCCGAGTGAGTAACCCCCACCCCTTCTTTGTTATTGAATTTGACATCAACAACGATAGTATTGGTGCATCCTTCAAACAATACCATACTCCAGCATTTAAGATGCAAAAGCATAACACAAATGAAAATTTAACTAAAGGCATGTATCTTTTGTACACATCTATGCATCTTTTACCCGACCAGCTGCAATATGTCCCTTTTAGCTTCAATTGTGCTTAAATTACTTTCTTGAAACTATAGTCACAAATAATGTTTTGGAGTTTTAAACGTCGAGTTTTTTCTTAGATATAATACGATAAGATTCAAGAAAACAAGAAAAATACGGCAAATTTAAAAAATAAAAATAAAAATGAGTGTTGAAACATATAGAGACTTTGAGCATAAGTGGGCACACACTACTTTTATTATAAACTAAAGTTGGGGAAGTCTCCCATGGTCGATCGCTACATTAGAAAGCATTGTGTTTGGGATCATTTGAGTAGGAGTAAGTAGCCCTTGGATTAGCTCAGTCTTGCCTAAGGGGTATTTTAGTTTTTTTTTATTGGAAAAACAAAAGGGCATTTTGGTCATTTAAAAATATTCTCTTTCCAATTTTGCCCTTATAGTAGGACAGATCCCTTATTTAAGATGGATGACATTCTAATCATTCCGAGCCCTATGAGGCAAATCGACGCTTGGGCCCGAACATATTTGTGTTTGTTGGAGATGTTTGATAACAAGAACACTTTGTTACTGTTACATGATTCTGTTTCAAACATTCCCCTTTGGCATCAATGAACACCAGCGATACCTTAGAGTTGGTGAATGCAAAAATGAATTAGACTTCAAGCCAAAACCTGTTGGACCAGGATTAGGGAAGCTGAGAGCCAAACAGGGACGAATCTAGGCATCATCAAGGTCGACATGACAGAATCTGGCATAATTAAGTTCAGCATTCAGATTGAGGATCAGTTGCAAATGAATCCGGGACTGACTCTAGATAACCCACTGCAGATTTTAGTCGGTTCAGAGTTCACTTGGATTGAAATGCAAAGCTTGATATCATACCCACGTATAATTGAATAAATCCAGAATTGGCTAGAATAATGTTTGATAATCTGAAACAGAGCATGGAATTGGAACTGATACCTGTTTCCTGGCAACGCAACCCATGTGCTAAAGAGGAAGGGAATCATCTCCCTTTCCCACTTGCCATTCAAATGCAAACCTTGAAGATTGTCCAACAAAAGAAACAGCTCCTGGTGCTCAAGCCAGGAGTGATCTCTGCTCAAGCCTGACTTGTTAACTGGATCTTATTTGGTAATCTTTAGAAACCAGCAGCTTTATTTATATCTCTTGGTCAGGATTTGTCAATTATGGCTGTTGTCATTATCCTATGCATCACAGAGCATAACGGCAGATATCTCTAATAATTCTGCAAATGTGACACTAACTTGTGGCATTTACCACTTTGAATAGACAAGGAAACACAGTGATCCTTGTGCCCAAGACAAAGCAATCAAATCAAGTCATGTTGATTTTTTTGACATGTGGAACAGGATTCTTAGGCAAGAAAAATACAGACAATACATTTATAAGTCCACTACTGTCCTGCTCCAAGATGTAGGGTTTCAATTCATGCATTCCAATTAGGAAACTGCCATACTAAAAGTCAAAATAAGTGTTTCTCCTTCAGGCTTTCAACAGTCTCTCTCAAGCTAACATCTAAGGGAATATAGCTGAGCCCTGCCATACTAAAAGTCAAAATAAGTGTTTCTCCTTCAGGCTTTCAACAGTCTCTCTCAAGCTAACAACTAAGGGAATATAGCTGAGCCCTAACTTTTGAGCCTTAATTTTAGATACTTGGTATGTTGGAGCAAGAGGTTTTTCATCTGCACACCTGCAAAGAATGAACTAATTATCGCCTGCAAACCAAGTACACGTCATGATTGATGTACCTCAGTGATAACTTTAGCACAACAGAAAAGAAAAACTAACTGTACTGCAGAAACCCATGAACTTATGGCACAAAAGCAAAATGATTACCAAGAAGATACAGTTTGACTCTAGAATTTTAACAAGCACTATGCGAGCATCCACCAACCTTTGCATCAATGTTTCACATTTTCTGTTTTGGTAGCATAATCAATGTGCATAATAAACTTAAGAGGAATATGACACACTTAAGCCATGTTTTCAGACAATATTTATCTCGAATGTCTCTAACAAATGTTCAAAGATGATAAATGACAAATAGCACAACTATGCGTTTGTACATTGTTGGATGCAAAATATAAAACATGAAGCAGGGCAAGGAAAGCCTAATCTAAAAACCCTGTTCATTAGTTTATCAAGTTAACCTAAATATTTTACGATGATAAAAATATATGTAATTTTTTTTATCATTCAAAACACACCTACGTTGTTCCATGTTTAGCTAAAGATATTCATAGGTTTAACTTTTGTCAATTGAACCGTTAAGCCAGAAAAATTTATAATTTCTCCACTAGAAAATAGCACAAAAAATATACTTTCGTGAATACATTCAGGTTTCACTTGATAAGTTTCTAGTATTAATCATAAAAATTATCTAACCAATATAGTGTTGAAGGGTATTGAGACGTACACTGCAATCCTCTGGTAAGGCTTCCCGAAATGTATTGCGAGACAGCTGTACATATACAGTTGTACTCAACTACCTGTAACTGCTGTATGTAAGATGGCATAAGAGTATTGTATGTATATATATATATATATATGAAAAGGAAAAATAATAACAAGCATTCGAGTTCTTTTTTTATCCTCATTTCTTGGGTTATTCTTCTTCAAGAAGCTTTTTCTCCACTAAGTCTTCCTCATCTAAGTGTTCTCCAGAGGGTTCATTGAACCCTGGCATGTAGATATTGATATGCTAAATAACTTAGATTAAAACAATATCAATATACAACGCACACTTAGAGATGCTAATGCAAACTAATGAGCATAAGATCCACTTCTGGAAGGTATTTTATCATTATCCCAAATTAAGTTAGTGATAACCTAGGGAATTAATGTAGGCTATTTTTAAATTTTGATTAATTGTGCAAAATTCAGGCGTATCTTTAACATTCTAATAACCAAAAAGCTAGATGCATTATTTCTAAATTTTGTAAATTAAAATGATGCTAGTACAAAAGCTTGTGTAAACAAAAGAGAAAACTCAAATTGGGAACCGTACTTTGCTGGAAGCTTGCAGTCAGGGTACAGTTCATGGAGAATTTTCACAATGTCAGAGTAATGGGCCACTCTCTCAACCAAACAGTATCTTCCATTAGCCGAGGCATCCTCAAATGCTAGAATGTGAGCCTGAGCAACATCTTTGACATTGACATATCCAAAAGTTGCATTGGGATATGTTGAACTACCTGTATGAAGAGAGAGATTTCACAGAATCAGTCCATGGGGATGCATTGACAACTCAAAGGGCATCAGAAACATAAGCAATCAAAACTTGATTAGTGCAGTGCTTACAGATCAACCTATTGGTCCTCAGGTGATATATTTAAGAATGATCCGCTTTTTGCTGGCAGTAGCACGCATGTGAAACATCTATGTGTAATGTGTGGCCTAAGCTTCAAAAAATTGAGTCACTAAAGCCACAGCAAATTCTACAAATTTTGAAGAGATGGACAACAACAGCATCTTCTACTGTTTCAAAAGTTCCTGAAGTTGCATATTGTACCAAAATGTACAGAGATTGCATAATCTAAGTCTCATATGGTCAGAAAGGAACACATCCACATTTTCCATTATAGACTTATTATCGGCAAGAAAAGCAGCCCAGGGGGAAAGGTTCCACTTCTTTAGCAAATATCTAACTAACACGGACGCTGCATAAGCTGAGGAATAAGGAACTTTCGTTTCATCAATGGTACAGGACATGAGTATCATCAGCACTTGAATAATTTTCTTCTCAACAAGCAAAATCTTTAGGTCCTGAAACGACAGATATTTCGAGGCAGAGAATGAGAAAACATTTATAGTGTATCAAGATTAGAGTCCTTAATTTCCTAAATAATGGATTCTCATCATAACTCTGTCATATAGGTACCTTTATTTGGTGAGATACCTGTGTCGACACGGGTATGACATGGGGACTGGTACACCATCCGAGACAGCCTGGATATGGTCAAACCTCTGTCATGTGCAGTCAATGCACCCACAGTCGTATCCATCCTTTTTTGGACTCTGTCAAAGTTGATAAGTGCATTTTTGTCCACTAATTATGTTTTCTTTTAAACCATCACACATACACCATGGAAATAAAGAGCCCTTGACAGACACTAAAGAACTGTTCATGCTCTCTGTGGTCTAACTCCTGTTCAATAGGATTTTTCGGCGGCCAGGAATTTTTCGGCAATGCTCCCGGCGACTTAGTTTTGTTTAATAGAACTTGTTATATTGTTTTGTTTGTTCAATATTTACCTTTTGGTATATATGTGCATGTGTGCGTACAGACATGTCCTTATGCGCAAATTTTTTGGAAGTGCTCCGCATCCATACCCATAACGGCACCCCTATCTGTACCTATGTGATATAGCATCATAGGTGTTAAAGTTGTTAATGGCATAAATATGAAAGCCAGTGTAACTATGTTCCACCTTCCCTTCGGTCCTCTTTCACCATTTCACTCCATTTGCTTCTCCATTAAGAACAAGAGGAACTTTCAAGTCCTGGTAAGCATCACTTCCTTGCCTAGTATGCCAGAGAGAATTGCTCATATTCAGCATGCACGAAGCTTCTTGCTAAATCTTCAGTCATTGAGAAACTGTTTGATCATAATTCTAAGATTTTCAAACTCATATGGTAAAAAATGCATGGCTGTTCATCCCATGGGCAGTGGATGCAATTAATAACCCATTACGAAAAAACGACTATTACTAAACAGCTATGCTCAGCAACCTTTGCATCCACTGTGAAATTGCAGATAATACACCTTTTTCTTATACACTTTATAGGTGAAAGATCTATGCCATATCTTCTATTTTGCCGTTGGTTGATGTTGCTAAAAAAGAACATGATGTTATTGTAGAACCCTATACTTACCATTTATGAGATCCAAAATGAGAGAAACACTTGAGTTCAGTGTTGGCTGCAAAAGGGGACCAAGGACCATTGCAGGATTGATTGTGACTATGTCCATTTTAGCCTCTTCTGCAAATTTCCAAGCTTGCTCCTCAGCCAATGTTTTTGAAAGTGCATACCACAACTGAACATTGTAAAAAAAATGTAAGTACATAAAGGTATAAATATGAAGCAGGCGTGATGAGTCAGATATTGAGTAAAATCTATTGGAAACTGACAAATTTTCACAGAATAATTCAGTACATGAAGCCAGAACATAGGAACTTTATCCGGCACGATAGGAGTACAGCTGAGAAAAGTATAATGGGGAAGGAGAAAGAAGACCTCCTAATGTATATCAAAATAGCCAGGAATAAGCACTAAATCCAGTAGCAGAAAGTCATTGTTTATAAAACTAATGCATGCTATAACTTATTAGGCAAGTAAACCAACTAAAAAGGAACTTTACCTCGCATTTATTTTGGTGCAAACTAGCGATACTTTAGGTTGACAAACACTGACCAATGCTAATAGGAGCAGTTCACTTTTTCCATCAATTCTTGAGAAAATGAGCTGATAGACATACCACCAAAACTAAAATGGCAGTGATGCAAATCTTAGCTAAAGGAAGCCTCCACAGAAATTTAGAGGGAAAACTTGTGGGGAGAAAGAGAGAGAGAGAGAAAGAGAGATCTTAAACCTTTGACTCCCTACAGAAATCTGAATCTGAAAACCAAGTCTCATCAACTACCACATCAGGAGTACGTGCCAGTTGGCTAAAAGTAGCAGCAGCCATAGATGATGTCACAACCACCCTTTTAATAGAAGGAGTTTTAGCACATGACCGAAGAACATTTAATGTGCCTTTAACTGCTGGATCAATTAATTCAGCCTGATAAAAGTGAACCAAGTTACCAACAAAACTTTAAAGACCAAGACATCAACACTTAGAAGTCAAGATTTAAAGATGCTAAGAAACAGGCCGATAAACAAGAGATGCTTCAAAATTCTATTCTACAAGAAAATGACTAAAAAGAATAATTATTTTCATACCAAGTGTCTATTCACATTTTTCATGGTATATGCACTTCCAGCAAGAACCAATAAAGCAATAACTCAAAAAGCAATGGCCTGGTAATTTTGTGCTCATTGAAAGATCTAAGATTAGTAGCATGCATTGAATAAAAGATGCAAAGGGCGACAGGATGGACACATCTTTCCCCTTCACATACTCACAGAAAAACCTATAACCTGGCAAATGAAAATCACCACAAGGAGGCACAAATAGACTGGAATATGCATCTTAATGTGAAAAAGATTTTAACGGATGCTCAAATTTGGTATATCCTAATCATGGATAATGCCTGTGCAGTTCATTTAGAGTTTTTTATATGGAAGCTTGAGTAAATTTTGTGCTTGCCTAAGCATCTTTCTCGATGCTCTGAAATGATTAGCAAGAGTCCTTTTTGTGAATCAAAGTTGTCAGTATGATAGCATGGAAGAAGAGAACAATGAGATAGGGTGTTAACTGTTAAACATTTATATAAAGTAAAGCACTGTTTTGTGATCCTTTAGTATCATTATTTCCTCTAGCAATAAGTGAACTCGCTAGACCTATTACTGCACGCTGCCCCCTCATCTCAACCATGACTGCATCTGTTATAGCATACTTGGTTAATGATGTCGCTTAGCTCCATCACATCCAAACTACAAACTGGTGGACCCAGACAACTTTATGAAAGGACTGTATCCACCTACCGAAAATGAGATGCTTCCAAGCTAATTCATTTTACTCATACTTCATAAAGCCGACATTTCTTGAACAATCTTCTCTCAAACTAATATCTTCACACATTCAGCACCTTGTTTCTCCAACTTGTAGCACAATTTGATACAGTTACAACTTACAAGTTCCAACCACACATTAAAAGTTCCAGGATTTCTTATTTATGATTCATGTTCTTAAGTTTGTGCATGACAAAAGAAACAACATCAAGGAAAACTAACAGACAAAAAAGAGCGAAAGTGCATGCAGCATGACATATCAAGGGGAATAATGGACCAAAAAAGCCAAAATACATGCGGCATGACTAGACTGGGAACAGACAAATTTGTTGAAAAAAAAGGATCAAACTAACTATATGATGAACCTCTGGGTCTTGTACAACATAACAGACAGGTGATGCTGTATGAAAAACACCATCGCAGCCACTGACAATTTCATCAAAGGCTCCCTCGTCCAGTATGTTGGCTTTGTATAAATGAAGCCTTTCACTCGCCCCTTGAAGTGCAAGCAAGTGCTGCGTCTTTTTTGCATCATCTAAAAATACAAAGATTGAGTAATGCCACAAAGACCAAATGAGAATGCCATAAAAAAACCATAAGGAAGCCCTGAAGGAATTTTTATGTCAATAGTGCAGAGGCAAAAAAATGTTGTGTAACATCCCAATCGAAACAATGTGCTGGCTAAATACCAAAATCATACAAAATTTAATAAGCCTATGCATGTGTGAGGTGAGTATGCATTCACATATATAACATCTGCAATTTTCAATTTTACTCAGACATTTTTTTCACAAATATAACCACATGGATGAACTCTACGGATCCTAAAAAACTCAGAAATCAGAATTGACATAATACATATCCTTTTTGATACATAGAATCATAGATTGGATTTTGCGAGTGAGATGAACTTCACATCATTAAATTTTAAATGCTTATAAAACCTAATTTAGGCATGAAAGAATGCTTATAATATACTGGCCCCTAGGTTTTTGAATATGAAGATTACAGTCCTGTGGGTAGAGTTGCAAAAGAGCTTGTTTACAGTGCAAGTTGTTAGTTTCAGATGTCTTCAATAACAGGAAGTGATTACTTCGAGAAAGCAACATCTAAAAACTTCGTCTGTGTGTGTATGTCTATGTGTGTTGAACTACTTTGAGTTGTTTGTTGATCAGATGGAGCACACAAATCACATGTTCCACGTTAAAAGCACTTTGAAAAGACAAGGTGTTCCTAGTAGATGGATCACACAATTCACATTCTCCATCTCTCCACACTCTCTTGTCATTAGTCACTACTGTAATTTAATAGGGGGACGAGGGAGATGGAGAGAGATATTAGGTTGTTATGTGTGTGTGTGTGTGCGCGCACGCAGTAGTGTTCTACTTTTGGTGCACCTCGTGTTCCCAGGTTAAAACCAGTTATTTTGCTAAATACGATGGCATAGAAAAGATTCAGCAGAAGTACATTTATCATGCGCTTGGTCTTATTTTTAGGAAATACAACTATGACTTTTTAATTGACTTCTGATTCTTTGTAATATTGATTTTTGACACTCTTAATCTTCCTCCCTACACATCCAGTAGAAGTGATTCGAAACTTGTTGTTGTCAAATAAACTACATGGATCATGTCAATCAATCATCTTCCCATTTGCTAGGATGGTCTTTGGGTTGGGAACTACAAGGCACATAAAGTTTCGAGAATATATATATATATTTATTTATTTATTTATTTCTCCTGCCATCCGGATAGTCCGGCCTCTCACTCATGCCCAATGCATGAGTGAAAGGCCAGACCATCCAGATGGCTGGAGGATTTCAGCTCCTCTCTCTCTCTCTGATATCTATATATATTAGTGGATTTACCCAATGTTTTCCTTCGAAGGGTTGGCCCATTAGGTGATCTAATCCTTGAGGTTCCTCATCATCAAATAGAGGGCTTGGGTAAAATAGTGCCGTATAAACAGTATGAGAACCAGACAATACGGATTGGTACAACAAGCTCCGTCTATAGTCTCCACAAAAGAGCCAACTGGAAGAAGCCACAAGGAATCCCATGAGTTGCCCAGGGCCGTCATTAAAGCGAACAACGAAAGACAAGACGCAATATGACAAACCGTGTTCAGCTGCATTAAGATCTAGGAATATAAGAAAAGGTTAGGTTCAAATTAGACCAAGGGCTACTCCCAAGCTTGAATACGGAAAGCACATTGAATTCATCCTATATCCATCATCCGACAACAGAAATTCTGAATCTCATACATGGAATTTCTTGGGGGAGGGGTGATCAAGAGATTGTATTCAAGCCATCCATTTTCGGATGACAATAATCCATCCATTAAAGAAGTGGCAGTTCCACTTTCAATAGTTGCATCACCAGATAAATAAGAAAAATCAACCTCCTATTCCTGTTCCCCTTCTAAATTAAATCCACAGATTTGATTGAACAATAAACGTAAGATAAGACTCTACCAACTCCGATTTTAGATTGAACAAAATGTAAAATGAGGATCTCAAGCCCCACCCGGATCCTTATTTTGATAAAACGTTAGATAGTAGTGCAGATGTTTTGCCATAGCACTACCAGCAAAAGCATGCAAAATCAGATTTCAGAAAAATATCATCTGAAATTGGAACCAAGCGTCCTCCAACATACTTTCCCATCTCCACTGTTGCCGTCCATGAGTTGTCAGTTACAACTTACATATACACTGACCGAGTTCAAAACGAAAGAGAAAACCGACTATACGACAATGAGTAACGAGATTATGCTTCAGCAAATGAAAAATAAGAGGAAGGATGAAGAGTGCAAGATGAAGGAGATCAAACCAGGGTCTCTGACTGTGGCTCTGACAGTGTAGCCTTTCTGAAGGAGAAGCTTCACCAGCCATGACGCTACGTAACCAGAGGCCCCTGTCACACAAACCAACGTCCCCATCCTCTCTCATTGTCTCTCTCTCCGCTACTGCTGCTGCCACTGTATATGGCACAGGCAGTCCTAACCGTCAATCACATGCCTATTTTCAAGCGGGGATTGCATATTTTTTAAATATTTTTAAAAGGTTTTAATCGCTTATTTCTTTTGGGAATTCCACATTTATTTTGGGTAGGTAGAATTTAAGTTTCCAGGTTCTTTACGCGCTTCGCCAAGATGGGTTGAGTCTACAGATTATTTGCTGAATACCAATGTTATCAAAATCGGTCTCTGAATACAAAATTATGAATCCGATTGATTAAATTTTGTGTTTTAAATTTATTAAATAAAAAATCAGAAAAATAATATAAAAACATAAAAGTACAAAGATAAATTAAGTAAAAATGATAAAACGTTAAAAGCATAAATAGCTATAATAAATTTTGAAAAGTAAAAAAGTTAAAAATGTATAATTACACTTTAAGAAAATAAGGTAAAATGAGAGAGAGAGAAATCTGATTTTGTAAGGATTAATGGTGAAAGTGGTGGAGTCACTATTTTTTGGTTGAGAGCACTTGAATTACACACGATTTCTACGCTGAAATAATGTTATAGAGAGTGAGCTCTGTGGGGCAGACGCTCCATGGAGACCCACCTATCTCCGCCCCTCATCATATTTTTCATATCCGAAAAACTTAGGAAAATAAGCGCGAGAATTATATTTTCAACTGTATATGTACATTTTTTAAGATCCTTAGACTCTATTAGGTAATACTTGGAGTTGGAGACATGGAAATTGCTTGACAGGACCAGTTGGTAGGTGCTGAAATAGTGTGTGCGCTCGAAGAAATGAATGAAGATAATTGCAAATGGAAGCTTTTGTACAAAAACATGTATATTTAGAGTTCAGTCAAGCAAAAGGAGGAAAACTTCAAATAGCAAGTGTTCAAGTAGTCGGGTCTGACTCTAAAGTTGAACCTTCAACTTTACTTGGTCAGGGTAGCTACTGAGATTAGCAGAGGGCTCTTAGAATATGAGCAGCGTCAAATATATGTACTTAAGGTGCATTAATCTCAACCTTTTATCGATATGATAAAATAATTCACAGATAAACTTGTAAAGCAACCGTTCAAAAAGATTTACTTCTTACCTTCTTAAAGTTGACTCTGACGAACTGACACCCTTTCATAACCATGTATTCGAGTGCAACTTGTCTGAATTTGGTAGTGTGTGTGATTCTAAAATAATATTAGATGACAAAAATATTCCTAACATTTTTTCCCTTGTTTTTATCTTACCCGCTCATCATGATGAATCATACAGCTCAGGTTAAATGGCTAGGTGATTTTAAAAAGGCTGGAGTCATCATCCAATTTTCCTATTCAGCCATTTAATCAAGACCATCCATTTAAACTAGATCGACAATTGAGAAAAAAACAAAAACAAGAAAAAAAGTGATTCGTGTTTTAGTTATCTAATATTAGTTCACACCTTTTTCACATTATTTTTCTCTCAATCATTCATTTGCTTTAAATGAACGATCTTGATTAGATGTTTGGGTTACTAAACAACCAGAGTCATCAATTAATTTTTTTATTCAGCCATCTAATCAAGACCGTCCATTTAAAACTGATCAATAGTTGAGAGAAAAATGAAAACAAAAAAAAGAAAGTGATTGGTATTTTCATTATCTAATATTAGTTCACACATTTTTCACATTGTTTTTTTCTCAACCATCCATTTGTTTTAAATGGACGATTCTAATTAGATGGCTGAGTGACTAAACAACCAGAGTCAGCATTCATGGACCTGGTTAGGTACCATCCATGCTTCATGGTAGGTACTAATTCACGATAGTGCATTACGTTTAGCTTTTGATGGAACATGTATACATATTCACTCTCATCCTCCAAACCGTCTTAATCTTGCCCTTTGATAAGAGTCGTGACCATCAGTCATTACAATCCAAGGCAGGTACTAATTCATGATAGGTTCCTGCTAGGGAAACTTCTGCACTAAAGATCGAGAAACTTTTTCTCTTTCAGGCTATCAATAGTCTCTCTGAGGCTCACTTCAAAAGGAATAAAATCGATCCCCAATTTTTGGGCCTTCTCCTTAGATACTTGGTATGTAGGAAGAAAAGGTTTGTCATCTGCACACCTAGAAAACAAGAAAACAGTCATTAGCCATTACCATCACTAGCAGACTAAACAAATGCCCAATTTTCTGGTTGAATTATGCGAACCATGCTGCATAAACTAATGCCTATAGAAATAATATATGATTAGTTCCAAATGCCACTTGTTATTCCTTAACTTGAGCACTAAAAAGCTGCTGATTTCACTGTCGTCCTAAAGAGAAAATAGAAATCCAAACAAAAAAGCCATAGAGAGAGAGAGAGTGTGTGTGCCAGTAACAAGTTCTAATTGTAGGATCACATCAATGAAAAAGACAAAACAATTGTTACCATGAAGAAATCATGAAACGATATGCATTTCTGAGGCGTATCTGATCCACAAATCACACAAACAAGCATGGAAAATTGAACTAGTTCGGACTTCCACTGTTTGTCTAACATATTTAGCACCAGTCTTTTTCTGTCATACAGGTGTGGCTACAGCATTGTTCAAAAAAACATGGTTGCTGTATATACACACACACACACACACATTGTCGGCAAAGAACAAAACTAACAACTAATATTTAATAAGCTATTAACTTTATCAAAATTCACCGAAAAAGAAAGCAGGACTATTAGTTGCTGCACCCAAACCACACCCGCACCCGAGTTGTGTCGACTCAGGTGCGGTGACCTTTTTGCAAGAGCCTGCATGTTACTTGGGTTTTTTGGAAAGGCACTGTGTACTTACGAAGAATGATGTATTTTACACTGATACAATTTAAAAACAACGTAATTGTTTAGCAGCCAGCACAGCCTAGTTAAGTACAAATATCAATATGAATGAGGAAGACATAATGCCAAACTAACATTAACCTGAACGACCAAGCTCCCAAAGTCAGAAAGCTTACTTTGCAGGAAGCTTGTAGTATGGATATAGCCCACGCAGGATTTCCACTACTTCTGAGTAATGGTGAACCTTGTCAACCAAACAGTATCTTCGACTAGCTGAGGCATCCTCAAATGCTAAAATATGAGCCATACCAACGTCTTTGACGTTAACAAAACCAAAAGTTACATTTGCATATGTTGGACTACCTGCATCCAGAAACATAAAGAGAATCAATTGTTTGGAATTCCTGTAATAACATACAACACATTACCATAGAAAGAGTTCCGTTTAAATAAAGAATGCCTCACTTTTATCAAGACTATCTACTTAATAATCCTTGTAAGCAGTCATTTTGCATAGCCAAATGGTATCATTATTACAGTCTCTTTCTTTAAGTCTCTTAGCACAAGCTATATGTTGATTGCACTATTATATTTCCTTTTCTTGCTGCGCAATTACTTACATATTTGTTGTTAGTACAGCACCTGTCTCTATCACCTTCAATGACAATAATAATCCACCCAGTCTTGCCAGGGTTAGCAGAATCTCTGATACAAGATCGGAGCACACTTCCCTAGAAACTCACTTTAGAAGTGGAGTACTGCTTGCTCTCCTAAACATGATGAGAATCCTGCCCTGGCATGCCCACATCATGACATTCTTACATTTGCTTTTACATTCCCTCCAGGCTTCGTATACCCACCATATGCTTCTCTAGTGCTTCCTCTTACATTTTTTGTTTACTTTCCCTTTGACTTCTTCTAAATTATTAACGAAATTTGTGAAATCTCAAAATTCTAAATTAGTGCAAAAAGAACATTAAGACTAAACCTAGTTATCTAAGTTTTTAAAGAAGCTACGTCTATTGATTCACTTTTAAACTTTTTTAGTTCCTTGAAATCAATAACTCTTAACCTTTTGTTATGTGGAATATGAATGTGTCAATTGAGTTGGCTGAAATGTGAATTTTGGGAGATACTGTAGTGTAGTCTGTTGTGCATCAGATGGCTGCACGATTATTGCATATCTTTAGTGAACTGGTTATATGTGTCAGTTGCAATATTAAATTATCCTGTTTTATGTTTTAAGGTCTCAGAAATAAATTTATAAATATTGTACTGGTTTGGGAAAACCTGAGTCAGCATTTGCTTCTCAACCTGTTTCATTTTTCATTCTTTCAGCTATGTTTTTCTTTTACAAGTTTTTGCTGTTAATTCTCTTTTTTATTCAAATTTACTTACGAGCAACGTCTAATTCTGTTACTAGTTTGCGGCCTACTTCCCAAGTTTTTTTAAAGTCATGTTGCTTCTCACTTCTGCATCCCTATTGTTTCATGCTTCCTGTTCCTACTGCAGAAATTTGGCATTAGCTCAAAAAGGATGAACTCCAAATTCCCACATTATCTCTTTATCTCAGTCTATTTATTATATTTTTCTATTGGCTTTTAGTGAAACAGCTAGAGGAGTAACGACTGCTCATTGTCCATAAGGATAGACTGATCAGAACAGCCAACCATGCTGTCCATAGTTCTGTCTCACAAGAAGCCAACCCTGTCCACAAGTTTAACTATCAAAAGCCAACTCCCTTAAATCTTAGAATAATTTGTGAAAGAGAAGATAATAGACATGCATTTCTCTCATCCACCTTTCACTCTTTTCATATTTCATTATTTGGCCATTCAACTGCTTCTCTTTCTAAGACCATAGAATACTTTTGTTCGACCATAAACATTGTCACACCTTGTAGCAGGGCACCAGCAAGGGCCGTATCGCTGTAACAGACTAAGAAGAGTCACATGCATACATAAGCAAAACCAGTTTTCTCCAATGTAAATTCACTACTAGAGACAGCTGACTATAAATTTTAGAAGTCCAAACGCGATTTGTATCAGATATCTGCATTTCTTTTTGCACAAATAGATAAGAGCTTAGAACAGGTGCCGTGAGCGCCTCTGAGTTGCATATAAACAAATTATATGCTATTTATTATGTATATCGCTTTTCATTTTATTCAGTGCATGTTGGCACAAAGAGTGCAAAGTAGGTGGGGTTAGAAATTCCATGCCTACCATTTACAAAGTTCAAGATTAGAGAAGAACTTGCGTTCAGATTCGGCTGCAAAAGAGGACCAATGACTATTCCAGGATACATTGAGACTATGTCCATTTTGTTCTCTTCTGCAAACTTCAAAACCTCCTTATCAGCCAAGGTCTTTCCAATATGGTACCATAACTGCAAGAAACTTGTAAGTGATTAGCGTAAGCATAACCAGACACAGCACACAAGACTTGAAGTAAAGAACAAAATCAACTAATTTAGCTTAAAAAGCTGCTAACCTTTTTTAGAAAAACTGATTCCCATTAGATAAGAAGCAGAGATATAGAAATTCTTTTAGCATAATGAATGCTACACAAAGGATACAAATGGAAACGGGATGATGGGCCGACCAAAGATTTGATATTATATAGAAAAAATTATAAAATGCTGCTTACTAATAAGCCAATAACAAGCATACACCTAACATTTCAACTTCAACAAACAGAGGCCTAACTTCATAATATAGTTTCTCAAAGGGCTGTTCCTTAATAAAGAACATTAAAATAATAAAAAAATGCACATAATTACCCCTCTCAAAAAAAAAAAAAAAAGAACCCCTCTGAAAAACATATTAAAAGAATCAAAGAAATCTTGCCGGTGAAGGCCGACCTTCGCCGTCACAATACAATGGACGGTATCCACAGATAGCCGTCTTTGAGAACTTTGCAATTTGGTGACAATGGGTTCTCCGGTGTGTTACCAGATCCGGTCGAGAGGCTTGATCTGACTTCATTTGGAGTAACACAAAAGTCGGTTGAATGGTGAAATTCCAACTGGATTGGGAACCTCAGAGGCATTGGATAAATTGGGTTTATCAAGCAGTGGGTTCACCGATGGCGTACCGGATGCAATATGGCAGTCATAATAACTTTCAGACAGCCTACCAGTTGGCAGTATACCAGACAGTTTGAAGAACCACGAGATACTTTCTGTCATTGATTTTAGCCGGAATTGCTTCGTCGGGAAGGGTGCCAATGTGGACTTTTGGCTCGTGTCAAACAGGATGGCCATCATTCGAACAACACAGCCAATGGCCTTCCGTCGACTCCAGGGTTTAGGAGTGTTGAGAGCTTGGAGTTGTCAGAAAATGGGTTCTACGATGAACTGCCAACAGAGATCAGGCTTTTCCCCCAAGTTGGGGCTTTTGAATGCCCGAGGAAGGGTCGGCCCTCGCCACTGGGGTTAATTTCGTAGCACTAGCAATTAGAACTGCATAATCAATCAGACAAGTGATACACGATCATTATAACAAGTATCTTTCTGTAAGGATTTTGACTAAAAACAAGGTTTTCAAAACTGAACTGCAAGCAAATTGACTCTATGCCGCATGGATGAGGACGCCTCACCAAAGTGCGTGCACCATGTTTTGGAGATGATAAACATGCTCACAAGTAATTTCGTTTGAGTTTAAATTTGAATAATGGAAATATTAATGTAAAAAAAAAGAAGGACAAAAGGGATGGAAAATTAAAAAAAAGGAGATAAACACAATAAAGCATGCAATAAAGATGTCCTAAATTTTTAAAGAAACACACTTTTTATTTTTTTTTCTCATTTTTGGTTAATATCATTATAGTGTGACAATATCACCACAAATAACATTCTCAGGTATTTAATGGGGTGGTTTGTTTTTAAATATTTTTTGGTAAGTTGGTTTTATCTAAAAAAATTAAAAGATGAAAAATTAGGTGAAAAATAAATTAGAAACTAATAAGTAGAAAAATAGTTACAGAAAATGATAAATATTAATATTTTAATGATAATAAATGTTTTAGTTTATGTTTAAAAGTTAATCCACAATTATATGACATTCAAAAAAACGAAAAAAAAATTATTTTAATAATTTTTTAAAAAAAGGTGTTTTTAATGAATGGATCTGGGTAGATTTGTGTCTAATTATATAGATCCTCACAAGACCCCGATCACTCCCCAAGACCAATTGAAAGTTTGTTACCTATACATTTAGTGCTCCATAATAAAAAATTTCTAGCTTCGCCCTTGAGTTCAGGCCAAGGCCCTGTAACAGATTTATAGAACTTTTCTTCTTACATTGTTAATGGCGAAGGACCATATCTCTTGAATCATGTGATATGAGAAAAAGAACATCTAAAAGTTGCATAAGAGCACCAAAGATGTATCCTTGCTGATAATACGCTCTTAAAAATTAAACTTGCATGCAGCAACTTTGATGGTGTGGTAATAAATTCGGAAAAAGAGATGGTGCCAAACTCATCCTCCATGATAAAATGATAACAGCGAGCCTATACTAATCTTTGAGTAGAGTTTTTAGGCCAAAGGATTTCCTTCAAATTAAACCTTTCACCAAAAAAAAAAAAAAAAAACACACTTCACAAGGCAATCACAACTTCTCATGCAAAGCATGCCTTATACAACTTCTCATGCAAAGCATGCCTTATACATTGTAATGAGATGGTATCAGGGGTGTGAAGTCGGAATTTTTTCAAGAGGGGGGAAATTAAAGTTTCTAAATTTTGATTAGGGTCGAAATATTATTTTTCAAAATTTTTATATATAGCAAGTGAAATTTTGAAAATTTACATGTAAATTAAAATAATTGAGGTGGGGACAGGGCCCATGCGGGCCCCACCTTGGCTCCGCCCCTAGATGGCATGGAGAGTAAGGCTGGGCACCGGGCCGGGCCGCCACGGGCCCGGGTCCGGGCCTTGCAAAAAGCTGGCCGGGCCCGGGCCCGACTCGGGAAAAATCCTTAACGGGCCGGGCCCGGGCCTGGTATGCCGGCCCGGGTCAGCCCGTTAAGCCCTTTAACAATTAAAATATATATATTTTTAATTTTAATATCATATATTTATTACTAATAAATACTATTTATATTTAAAAATTTATTTTATAAATTTAAAATAATATTATTTTATTATGCCGGGCCGGGCCCGGGCTTGGGTTTCATATATCCGGGCCCGGCCCGGCCCGTTAAATATTCGGGCCGGGCCCGACCCAGCGGCCCGTCGGGCCATTCCGGCCCGAACTTTATCGGGCCGGGTCGGCCCGGCCCGATGCCCAGCCTTAATGGAGAGGCACGCGACAAGCTTCACAAGAATGGGTTAGACGAACCTAGGAAAGCAAATCTTAGTACCGTCAAAGAGTAAAGTCACAAATCAAACACCAAAAAAATAGTCTACCAAACCACCAAACATGAGACTGCAAGCAATGACACGACTTTAAGCTGATGCAAGATGAAAACCTAACCAAATCCTGTAATTAGATCTAGTTAGACTTTAGTATTTGTAAACGGATTCAAATCCGTAATTCATCCCCATCTTTATATAAAGGGAGGTTGGTTTATTTTGTAAACAGTGAATCAGTTGAAAGAAATGAAATGCAAGTTGTTTTGTTAGTTTTCTTATGTTCTTCTTGTTTGTTACATCTTTGCTTGAGTTTTAGTTAGTTTAATTTTAGTTTTAGCTTAGTTATGAGTGCAGATGGATTAAGATTTGTTATGGGTCGCCCTGCTCTGTCTGCTGCTTGTGGGCAACATCTGAAGTTGTCACCTCACGAATGGGCTCCGCCCATGGATTTGCCGCCCACCCTCTTCCCCCCCTCAGAATAGATGGGTGGGAGGCGGTGGGTGTCTCACTCCCGCTCGAGACACTCATTAATCTTGACCGGTGTCTTGAGGGTTTGGGCTGGTTCCTTTTGAGACCGGGTCACGCTGAACCAGGTTTTGGACCTGATTCGGGTCCGTATCGTATAAGGGTTTGAATCAGGATTCAAACCAGTTCATTCCATCATTTAAGACTTGATCTGATTTGGGGATGCCCATAAATCATGTCCAAGCTCATGTTGTTTATCTAAAGCCACCTTGATCATTATCAGAAGATAGTGAGCATACCACCATTTTAACATATGCATGCGAGCAGTGGAACCTTTTATTTAGCAGATCCAAACCTTGCCCAAACTCTTTAAGGTGAAGAATCATTTTGGCAGAACGAAAGATTCAAACTCGTCGATGATGACTCTTTTCCAACTAGGAGAGTTTCATGCAAGATGAAAGCCTAACCAAATCTTGTAATTGGATCTAGTTAGATTTTTAGTACTTGTAAATGGATCCAAATCCGTAATCCATCTCTTTCTCTATATAAAGGGACGTTGGTTTATTTTGTAGACAGTGAATTATTTCTTTTGTTTTTCTTGTTCGTTAGATATTTGGTTGAGTTTAAGTTAGTTTTAGCTTAGTTGTGAGTGCATACAGATTAAGATATGCTAATCTGAATTCGTTTTGCATTAGTAACTACATAACTCTGACAGATATATACATGTGTGCATACAAGCAAGGAAGAACATATTTTAATATGACAGAGATACATTGTATACATAAATGGTTCAGTTAAAGTCATTGTCACACATATTATATATGGGTATTATACGGCGATGAATTTCTCGGGTATAATATGGTAAAGTTGTATATCTTAGGAAAATCTCAAAAAAATCTAGGTAAATTTTTAAAAATTTAAAACATTTAATAAATTCTGAAAATTATAAAAAATAAAAATAATACGAAAAAAACGTGTGTTCTACGTGTTTTTTCATGTATTTTATTTTCTAGCATTTTTCTTTAAAAAACATCTAATTGTCGTTTTATGAGGCTGACTTATTTCTAAGATATTATATGCATTTTTTTCAAAAAATAAGAGTTTTATGTGACAATGAGTTAAACCAACCTTTCTTTCACTTGGTTGGCTTCTCCAAAAAATCAGCTTGAGTGTTGACTCACCCAAAAGTAGATGACTCAGCTTGGTCATTCTATATCTCATCAGAGTCATATCAACTTCTTGCTTTCATTCTTCTTTACCAAGTAGATTTTGTCACTGAATCAAATCAGTTGACTTGCCCAAATTTTCAAACATTCATTAAAATCACTTGAGCTTCCATTTTTAACCTATTTTAGGCATTCCCTACCATATACATCAGAATTACTTTAACAGGCATATACATAAATGTAAAACATGCATCAGACATGTAATACACACTTAGGAAGCATAGGCATGCACAGAGGCGAACCAGAAAATTTTCATGGGGCAGGCCGAATTAAAGTTTCTAAATTTTGTCTAGGGCCGAAAGATCATTTTTCAAAGTTTTTATATATAAAATTTACATGTAAATTCTTTTTTTTAAAAAAAAATTGAAGTAGGGCCAAGGCCCAAGCAGACCTTACTTTGGCTCTGCCGTTGGCATTAGGGGTGAACAACGAGTGGAGCTACTCGAGCTAGACTCGTTAAAGCTTGACGTGTAACGAGTTAGAGCTGAGTCATTTGCTTACCGAGTCGAGCTCGAGTTCATGAGTCGACCTATTCAAACAATAGAGTTGAGTTCGAGCTCAACACGTAACTGTCGATCGAGCTCGAACCTTAATCGAGTTTGCCGAGCCTTAATCAAGTTGATGTATTCAAACAAGTTACGAGTTTGTCGAGCCTAAATCGAGTCGAGCTCGAGCACAACACGTAATGATGAATATCAATTGTATTCAAGCGAGTTTGTCGAGCCTTAATCGAGACGAGCTCGAGCTCAACAGTAACGATGAATATCAATTCTATTCAAGCGAGTTTGTCGAGCCTTAATCAAGTCGAGCTCGAGCTGCTTCCGTCGGGCTATTCTCGAGCTCGAACCGAGTTGAGTTCGAGGTTTAATTAGTTGAGTTGAGCTCAAGCTGACTGAATTCGGGCTCGACTCGGCTCGTGTTCACCCCTACTAGGCATGCATGCAAAGAAAGACATGAAGTACATGCACAAAAGCTTGTGCATACATAGAAATATAGAGATGAAGCATGTGGAGTGAAATAACCTTTGCTTCCCTACAGAAATCTGCGTCTGAGAACCAAGTTTCGTCCACTACCACGTCTGAGAACGTTTAGTGTGCCTTTAACTGCAGTGTCATCCGCTTCGACCATCTGTTTTGGGCCAACAAAGTAGAAAGCTTAAGCAACGAATATCAGATTTCAAGCTCTGATGATGGCGAAGACAATAACATATCGAGATTCGTTCAGGGAATTTACATACAAGAAATGTCAAACGAGTTCAGATTTATCAGTAAAAACTCATGCAGCAATAAACTAAGAAGTTTATAGAACGAAGATCAGCAACATACATTCCAAAAGAAAGTACTTGAAGATTGGAAAAGAAGATGAACAAAAACTCTTTGAGCTGTTAAAACTGAAAGGGCAATGAAGGGACAGCAGTGGAAAGAAAAAGGTTATACCTTGACTGGACATCGCTAATGAATGGTTAGTCCTTGAATCTGGATCTGGATCTGTACTAGATCCAGATTTGTACAGTAACTCATGGCTTCAAGCTGGAAAGTATAGCCCCACAAGGGTTCATAGAGTGATGCAAGATGTCAAAGATTCGGGCTTGCATGAGATCCTAAAGGTCTACATCTTTGATTTTAAGTTCTATAGTCACAATTAACTCTTAAGGTTTTAAACGGCGAGGTTTTTTTTTTGGTATAATACGATGAGCTTGAAAAAAGAAATACAGTGAACTTTTAAAAAATAAAAAAAAAACTAAAAAAAATTGAAAAATAAAATAAGTGAGAAACTAATAACACAAACATCAAAAGATAAGTAGATTTGCAATAAATAAAAATTAAAAAATGAAAAAAAAAAACTGTTTGGTATTAAAAAATAAAAAAGTAAAAAAACACGTTAAAAATGTATTAAAAACGCATTTTTTCATTTTTAACGTTTTTTCCAAAAAAAACTGATTTTTAATCTTAAACAGTAATTTAATTTATCACGTTTTTCTTTTGAAAAAGAAAACACTTTTTTTTTTTACTGTGGTCTCAACCAATGAACGAATGGTTTGAAGCTACATTTCTCAGAAAAGGAACCAATTTCTATGCTAAACTCAGCACCAAGAGAAGTTCTCTGTTCTAATTCATGGTATTGGCACTAATCCCACTGCCTTTATCAGTAATTCAAAAGTTGCCAATTTCAGTCCCCACTAAAACTTGAGACAAGAAGTGTGAAATCCTAAAGCAAAATATCATTGAAAATGGAAAAGAGAAAAATAATAAACCTGCATGAGTTCTTCATAACTAGGGCAAGGTGTTGCTATATGGAAAACACCTTCACATCCGTTGACAGCCGGATCAAAGGCTCCCTCTTCATGCAGGTCAGCCTTGAACAAATGAAGCCTTTCACTGGCTCCTTCAAGAGCAAGCAAGTGCTCCACCTTCTTTGGGTCATCTGAAAACCAATATGTTGATTATGGACCACAGCAAAGCTGCTAAAACAAGATTTCCATTTTCCAGATATCAAATTATAAAAGCGACCGAAATCAAGTAGGGAGGAGCTTTTTATTAATTTTTATTCATTTGTTGGACTTCTGTTCATTTTTCTTTGCTTCCTCTCTCTAATGTTCTGCAACTGTGCCCTGGGAGTTTCTGACATCTCTTGCTTTCATCTTCTTCTCCAAATCGATCCTCTTTCCCTACGTTTTTCTCTTCATTTTTTTCTTTCTTCTGTCTATATCTCATTATTATACTTTTGCACTGAACGTCTTTGTTTTCTGCTCGTGCAACCAGAGATCTAATCAAGGTTGCAGTTATATGCTGTTTGTGATCAGACTCTCATTGTGGAAGTTGTGTGGATGGATGAAGCTCATCTAACTAAACTAAGGAGTAGGGACTTCATCCAAGTAGTCATTGCAGCAACCTGTCTCTGTGTTGCAGTCGGCAAGAGTTTCAATTGTGGTGGAAGTAATTACGCTGCGGTATTCTGAAGAACAGACGTCAAGGACAGATCTGAAACTATCATGTAAACAGATCATTTTCACCTATCGCCTAAGTATTTATTTAGAAGTCGTGATGCCTATTCCTGTCTGGAGTTTTGTTGTGGATCTGTTAGGGAGTGATTGCTTGGTTGTGCTATTCGTGAGCTCTTGACTGGTATTTGTTCCTGAAATTTTTTATAGGAAAGGTCTATGTTGATCTGTCTGGTATGTTTGACCAGTACCAAGGAAATACTCGGCTAAGTTATGCGGGTGCGCCAGCAATGGTGGAGCACCTGCACCAACGTGGGTGTAGGTGGGGTGCAGCCTGACACGGCACCCGAGTCAATCAAACCGAATTAGAATGCTGCGGGTGACCCTACCAGTTCTTCTTTTATTTTATTTTTTATTTTTTTCTTATCTTTACCTCTATTTCCCCCCTTTTTCTCTCTCTCCCCCTTTATTTCAGATAACCACGATAAAAAAAAGTTTATAGGCCAATAAAATTATTTATATAACAAATAATATATATATATATATATATATATATATATATATATATATATATATATATATGCTCTCACCGCACTCACATTTTTTTAGAACTTACTAGGCACTTGCACCTGCACCAGCACCCCCTCCTTGCACCCATGTGATATACTCAAGCTGCCTTCATAGCAATACCCATGTGACAAAACATATAGGTTACCATTTATGTGGGACTGATTGCTCAATATCGTTATCGTGAAGTTCTTTACTGTTACTGCCTGGACTTGTTTTCTTTTAACTGATCTTGATGGTAGACATGGAAGGACTCTTTTTATAAAAGTAGTTCCTTTGATGACAATGGCCTATACAAATGCTCAGTATGTTGAACAGTTGAAGATAGGACATCCATTTTTGGATTCTGGGTCTTTGTTGGGAAAAATCTAATTACTTGAGGAGAAAACAGCAGTCTTGGTTGTGAGATCGAAGCAAGGAACTGTAGAAAGGATTGACAAAGGATAGGATCGATGAATTGTTGGAGCTTTGATATAATCAAAGATAGCGCACAAACGAAAATGCAAAAATCGAAAAAGACATTCATAATTCATGTGTTTCATAGGGCGGAAGAAGAACCTGTAGAGGCGACCGCCGACTGAATGTCGACGGCTGTGAGGAAGAACGGCTACAGTCCCCATAGAGTCGTTCCCCAACGGCATTGGCGGCGGTGGCAATGAGTTTCTCTCCTCAGCCATAGCAGCCCAGTGATGGGGACAAGCAATTCATGTATGGCTAAGGAGACCGATTACCCAAACCGTAAAACTTGATGTGTCTCACACCATCACAAGACACGTGTATTTATACTTAAGGGTCCGAAACAGATATGGACTCGTATCGACGCAGGACTATCCAGATGGGAAAATCTCAACAATCTCCTACTAATCCAAGTCGATATCAAGGGTAAACAAAATGAATGGATTAGCCTTAAAATCCATTCCAAGGTCCCACCTTTGTTGTCTTACAAAACTTCTCAACAAACAAATGAGAATACAAAATAGACAACAAACTTATTGAGAATCAACAAACTGTATGTGATCACATTCAAAAAATGTTTGCATAATAGTGTATTTACATTGAACTACACAAACTCATCCTCTTAACATGTTCAAAGAACATACCAGATGTTAGCGCTTTAGTAAGAGGATCTGCAACCATATATGTAGTCCCAATGTGTTGAATACACACCAGTTGATTCTCTGTCCTTTCCTTAACAACAAAATACTTAAGTTTCATATGCTTACAAGAAGTAGTACTTTTGTTGTTGGAAAAAGACACTGCAGTTTCATTATCACAGTGAACCTTAAGTGGTCTCTCAATAGATTCCACTATCTTGAGCTCTGAAATGAAATTCTTTATCCAAATTACTTGTGATGTAGTCTCATATAATGCAATGAATTCTGCTTTCATGGTGTGAGCAGCAGTCACAGTCTGTTTTTTGTTTCCCCATGAGATGGCACCTCCTGATAGAAGGAAAACAAAACCAATAGTAGACTTTCTACTATCGGTACATCCTCCAAGATCGGCATCAGAATAGCCAATCACTTGTAAATGGTCCACCTTGCGATATGTCAACATGTAATCTTTTGTCTCTTGCAAGTACCGCATGACTCTCTTTACGGCCTTCCAATGTGTTATGTCTGGATTAGACTGAAATCTACCAAGCATGCCAACAACAAAGGAAATGTCAGGCTTAGTGCAAATCAACCGCTGATGCATATGGAATGTTGATCATTTGTGTCTTTTCAAATTCGCCCTTAGGACAATTATTTAGGCTCAATTTATCCCCTTTAGCTATGGGTGCCAAAATAAGAGAAAATTCTCCATCTCATATCTTTTAAGAACTTTATTAATGTATGCTGATTGGGAGAGACTTAAAACACATTTAGATCTGTCTCGACGAATCTCAATGCCGAGAACAAATGAAGTCTCACTCATGTCCTTCATCTCAAAATGAGATGCGAGAAAATGTTTGGTCTCTGTTAGCAATTGAAGATCATTTGAAGCAAGTAAAATGCCATACACATATAAAGTCAAAATTATGAACTTACTCCCACATGTCTTAAGATACACACATCGATCAATGATGTTTTTTGTAAACCCAAAAGTCGTAATGACTTCAGAAAACTTAATGTACCATTGACGTGAGGCCTGTTTAAGTCCATAAATCGCTTTATTAAGCTTGCAAACCAAATGATCTTTACCACTCTCAGAAAACCCTTGAGGTTGATCCATATATACATTTTCATCCAAATCACCATTCAAGAAAGCTGTTTTCACATCCATCTGATGTAGCTTTAAGTTAAAATGAGCTACAAGTGCAAGGACAATTCTCATTGATTCCTTAGCAGAGACAGGTAAATATGTCTCATTATAGTCAATGCCCTCCATTTGTATGAATCCTTTAACAACCAATCTTGTCTTGTATCTCTCTATGTTGCCTTTAGAGTCCATCTTGGTCTTATAGACTCATTTGCACCCTACGGCTTTTACTCTTTCAGGCAACGACACAAGGCTCCATGTTTGGTTTTTAGTCATAGAGTCAAATTCTTCTTTCATGGCATTAATCCAGTGTCTATATTGTTTGCTTTCAACGGCTTCAATGAATGTGAAAGGATAGTGATGCGTGGTTGTGGGCCCATAACCCGTTGGAGCTTTGTAAGAATCAAAGATAGCGCACAAACGAAAATGCAAAAATCGAAATGTGTTTCATAGGGCGGAAGAAGAACCTATAGAGGCGACCGCCATTGAATGTCGGCGCTGTGGGAAGAACGGCTACAGTCTCTATAGAGTCGTTCCCCAGCGACAGCGGCGGCGGCAGCAATGGGTTTCTCTCCTCAACCATAGCAGATGAGGACAGACAATTCATGTATGGCTAAGAGGACTGATTACCCAGACCTTAAAAGTCAGATCTGCAAGAATTTCTATGCCTCCACCATATTAGTTGGAACTCAAAAGTAGAAAAAAGATCTGCAAGAATTCTTGTGCCTCCACCATATTGGTTGGAACTCAAAAGTAAAAAAAGAGCAGGACTGTGGAGCATCACACAATCGTCAATAGCCTAAGAATCTCAAAACGCATAGCTTCTCTTTCTTGGGTACAGATACGAAGATGCTTCCTCAAGTTTTCCATTTTTCCATTGATTACTTGCAACATTACCTCAAGAGAGACTTAACTTTTTCTACTTACAAACAATAACCAACAATCCAAACTTAATCCTCTCAGGAAGCAAACATATATGAAGAAGGAACAAGTAAGTTATTCTAAAAATAAGGAAGAAAGATCCTCCTTAATCCAAGTTACACGTGATCATCGGACACCCAGACCCATATAAAATCAGATTCGAAAGACATAGATGGGAGGTATTAGAACTGCATTAACACATAAAATCTGTTTGCTTAACATGTCATCTGCAGACATGTCACTGGATTCATATAGAAATACAGAAGCAATCAGAAGATTTTGGGACTGCTTTGCTTCTCGCTTCTGATGAGATGAATGACTTAAAGATAGGCGACTGAACAGTGAACACAGGTAATTGACTAACGGTGGAACGAAACAAATACAAAGAAAAGCAAAATGAGAAGAAGAGAAAGACCTGGGTCTCGCACAGTAGCTCTGACGGTGTAGCCCCTCTCGAGAAGGAGATTCACCACCCACGACGCCACGTAGCCTGAGCCCCCTGTTACGCAAACCACTTTATCCATCCTCTCCGTCTCTCTCCCTCTCGTTCCGAGCTGAAGAGAATGCCGTTCCTGTTGCTTAAGTGACAGTTTACAGAGATCAAAGTTTTCTCTGGCTCACAGATCTAGATGAGTTTTTATAGTATACAGATAAGCGCACAAAATTTAATTATTTCACGTGCCTGACGTTCATGTGACCGACATTATTTTGTTTAGTGCTGTAGTCGCGTGTGGCTTCTAGCTTTTTTAGCCTTAGAATAGACCTGAACAATGAGTTGAGTAATTTGATGTCGGTCGACTCATTTTATAAACGAGTTGAGTTTGAGTTTTTATTTAAACTCACTTGTTTTATATATATAAGTGTGTTTGAGTTTATGTAAATAAACTCAGCTTGTAAAGTTCGTTGGTCTCTCGCAATCATACATTTAATGATCATTTTCTCTCTCTACTATTCACCGTCTCCCCCTCTCTCTTCTTACTCTCTCGCATTCAACGTGTTGTCTCTTTCTCTTCCTCATTTATTATTATCCAACAACCTCTCTCTCTCTCTTCTCATTTTCATTGATGACAATTGACACACTCTTACATTAGTTGAAACAACATGTTTGGTCAATTCTAAGCAGGTGATTCGGTATATATATATATATCGTTAATATTTTATTATTTTATTACAGAAATTGATCTTTGAAATAGATTTAAAAAATGCACACAGAAACGTATTTGATTTAAAGTAGATCCCTATACTAAGACTGAGTGCAGAAGAATGTTGAAAATTATCCAATAGTTTTCTTTTGAGATCCATCATCTAAGTCTCAATATATATATATATATATATATATATATATATATATATATATATATATATATATATATATATATATATATATATATATATATATATATATATATATATAGCGCTGGCATCTTCCCACCTTTTTACCATAGGAGCATTTCAGTAATTTTAGAAGAGGGAATTTTGAGCTCCGCTTTTGTCCTATATATTGTCCATATTTAAAAAGGGTCTTCCATTTAACCAACATGGGAAGGCATGTTCCTGCCTTTTTACCATAAGAGCATTTTAGTAATTTTACAAGGGAGAATTTTGAGCTTCGCTTTTGCCCTTATATAGACAAGGGTTCAGAGTTTCCTCCGCTATGGTGAAAACTAGACCTGGGCAATGGGCCAGGCCCTGTTAAACCCGGCCCGATAGCCCGGGTCCCGGTCCAACCGGATCCCAGTTCGGCCCACCCGTTTGGTATTAAAAATACATATTATTAAGTTTTAAATTTTTCAAAAAAAATATTTTTTTCATTCTAAATGGGCCAGCCCGGCCGCACATCAGGCCCAGCCCGCCAGGCCGTTTTCTCAGCCCGGACCCGGGCCCATTGCCCAGATCTAGTGAAAACAACTATTCCTTTAACTCACACCCTCCAGTGAGCCACAAAAAAATACTCATTTTTATATTGACGCTTTATCCCACTTTCTCTCATTTCCCTTAGCTAGAAATTTCTAGCCAACTGGTAAAATGCACATCAGGGTATGTAATGACGGGAATGCTCTTGATGAAGTGAAAAAAAGAAGGGTTTTGAAAAGGGTAAAAAATTATAAAAAAGTAAAAAAATTAAAAAGTATACCTCATGACAAAAAAAATTAAAATGCCCCAACCCTCTAGGCCTCTCTCTTTTTTTAAATGGTGTATATTTGTTCGTGCACAAGGTTGGTACACAACCACAATTGAGTGATGGAAGATAAGCGTTTCCATCTTTTCCACCACTCAACAGTCAGCCTTTATGGGATATGGTAATTAAGAGTGCAATTCTAAGAAAGTGCATTGGAGGGATAACTAGGCAAGACCTTTGAGCCACCATACAATCTGGGAAAGGACTTCAGCAACATATGGTTTGAGTTCCTCAGCATAGAATGATTTTCGGTGCAGCAGGCTTTCCCAAGAGCAATTTGGATTGCAAAGGACAACTTTTAGCTTTGGGAATGCTACGGTAGCGTTTGATGGCAGGAAATATGTTTTCGAAAAGAAGTTTTCAGAATTTTATTTCTGGAATTGGTGAATGGGAAATAAAATTCCATATTTCCAAAACCACGTTGTGTTTGTTAACTTGGAATTATTTTTCTGGAAACAAATTTCTTCGTTTGATGGTGAAAAGTTAAAATCGGTGGAAGTGGTGGGTTGCGGTGGAAAAAGGGAGCGAGGGAGGAAGAAACAAATTTCTTCGTTTGATAGCGAAAAGTTAGAATCAGTGGAAATTGTGGGTTGCGGTGGAAAAAGGGAGCGAGGGAGGAAGAAACAAATTTCTTCGTTTGATGGCGAAAAGTTAAAAGGAGGAAAAAGAGATGTGGAAGAGGAGGAGGAGGAAGAAGATGTTGTGGTTGGAGGAGGAAAAAGGGAGCGAGGGAGGAAGAAGGGGAGGCAGAGGAAGAAGGGAAGGAGGAAGGAGGAAAAAGGGAGCAAAGGAGGAAGAAGGGAGGTGGAGGTGGAGGTGGAGGAGGAGGAGGAAGAAGAAGATGTGTCTTGCAGCCATTCTCTCTCCCCCTCTCTCTCTCCCTTTCCCTTTCCCTCTCCTTCTCCCTCTCTCTGTGCCTGTGATGGAAGGAAATGTCGGGCTCTAAGTGGAGGGAAAGTGTTCGCAACCTGCGTGCTCGAGAGGGAGGAACCGGGCATGAGCATGAGGACTAAGGCATGAGCGTGAGGATGAAGCCCCAACGGGCAAAAAAAAAACCTCGAAATATTTTTCCACCTCTCCAGGTGGAAGTGGAAAGATATTTTCAGAAATTTGTTTCCGTTTTCCATTTCAATGGTAAAAAAATAAATTTCATGTTTGATAAACTGGAAATATTTTAAAATTTTGAAATAAATTTCTTCTGCTACGGTAGAATTCCGGCCCATCAAAGGGGCCCTAAAGCATTTTGGTGAGGTTTCTAGAGATTTATTTTTGAGAGATTCAAAGTTAGATTCAAGCTTTGTTTTTCTTTCCTTCGGAATTAAAGTGGAAATTTGCTAGAAAATTATAAAGCAAGGGGTTGCAGAGATTTGGGCAGATTGCCTTTCTTGTTGGTATCTAGGAGATCTGGTTTTTCACGGATCGCTCTACTCGTGATGACGATGCAGTCGCTCATTGGCGAGATTTTTGGCAGGCATTTGATAACCTCGGATTTGAGATCCGATGTGATTTAAAATTATTGAGAAGCTTAAATCCATGGATTTCAAGTCAGACCCCCTCCAATCTAGTACTGCACAATGACTCGAGTCAGCTCGAGCTGAACTTAAACTCGCTCGTCAAAACTTGACTCGTTTATTAATGAATCGAGCAAGAGTTCAAATGTACGCTCAAAATGTCAAACGTGTTGAGTTCGAGTTGTAAAAACTCGACTCGTTAAACTCGACTTGGCTCGACTGTACATGGAATGCTGAAATATAACGAGAGAATAGTTAAATGAGTTAACAAGTTAAAAGCATAAAAAGAAATGAAACGGACTTAACAGAAACAAGTTAAGCGAGTCGAGTCCAAGCTCGAGCTTATTATATGGAGCTCAACTCGAGTTTTAGTAGCTCATACTCAAGTTTTCTAAGTCGAGTGGAGTTCAAGCTATGCCAGCTCAAGGTCGACTCGGCTCATGTACAGCCCTACTCCCATCCGACCTCAAATCTGAAGTTTTGGTCATAAACTGGAGATCTCAAATACTCTTTTTCATATAGTGGTAAAATCTGGTGTTTGTTTACACCATGGGCACCACATAAAAGAGATCTTGGATCAGGTTTGGATCTTAGATCTGAGGATAATAAACACATCCTGCCCTTGGTCTACGTTTGCCAAGAAATTTCTCACCCTATATTGATTCAAGAGTATAGATGAAACAAGGATTCTTGGGAGACATTGGTCTCCCAGAGTGCTCTTTGTTTCAATAGTGCAAATTGGAGGACTGCTAAGAGGGATTCTTGCAGCATTGTTTAGTGTTTATTTTGATCGAGATTGGTTCCATTTATTGGCAAAACCTCAGATTTGAGGCCGGATGGGAAGGTAGGTTTAACCTTAAATCTGTACAATCGCAGCCTCTTTTTTTTTTGTGCCCTAGAAGGTCAAAGAACTATGGAAATATGGTGGTCTTTTGTATTGAAAAATTTTGATTAGAGATGTCAAATATATCTGATTTGAATTAAATATCTTATGAACCATTCCAAAAAAATTGGACATCAAAAAAATTTGAATGTCTGATTAAGAAATTGAGATCAGATTCGGATTTAAGAAATGGCATGCAAATGAATTTGGATTCGGATATACATAGACATTTTATTAGATTTGGACCATACTTAGTTTTAGATGAAGATCATATATCCAATTCTCTTACATTTTGAAAATTGGCCAAATTTGGATTCGGATATTAATGTAAAAATCAAGTGCAGGTCAGATTCAGATTGTAAAATTCGATTCGATTTCAAATTTGAATTTTTTTTTTGGAATCCGAATATATGAAATATAAAAAAAAAAACAGAGAGATGATTAAGAATATATCTGATTCAAATCTAACTCGTTGATCTCCCTAAGTTTGATGGAATCTATTCCTAATGGCAGCATGGACTTAGTGGCATAGGGATCCATATGCAACATGGCATTTACTTGCGCTCACTGGGTTGAAGAGAGGGAATTGATAAGCTGCTGCTGATTAAGGGAACCTGAAAAGAATTTCCGTTTGAAGAACTTGGAATCAGCAGAAAAAAAGTGGTGTGCGCAATAATATGAATGACGTCAGTTTGCAAACTCTCACAAGGATCATCTTTTTCTGCAGAAGTTGCTCCATGCAGGGAGCCTCTGGATGGATGGAATCAACTGAACTTACTCACTCTGTGGCAGGCCCGATGGGTTGAAATTTCAGTTTATGAGATCACAAAGCACACTGCATTGTGGCTGGATGGAGAACTTTGGAATTAGTGCAGAGTGATCCTAAGGTCATCCTCCCATAGTAACTGGACTTTATTTTTTGGCTTTGTGCCTGCTCGGATCTGTCTAACTACATCTGGCCAATCCATACTATAGAAAGAAAAAGAGAACCAACGAATTAAACAAGGTGCCCCACAGAATTTCTGCTTCAGAAACTAAGTTTGACCAACTTTGATAGATGAACCCAAGTAATGCAAGACATACAATAGACAGTTCATTGTCCGGTTACCATCCTGCAGAGCCACTTATTCTTACATATGCTGTGGTTCATATCTGGCACTCTATACGATGCAATGGATAGTACAAATCAGCACGCAAATTAGGATACATTTTCGAGTTAGAGGTTGACAAACTTTTTCTCCTTTAGACTCTCGACAGTCTCTTTGAGGCTCACTTGCAGAGGAATATAGTTGATTCCTAACTTTTCAACCTTTTCTTTAGATACCTGATATGTTGGAGATAAAGGTTGCGCATCAGCACACCTGCAAAAGGAACCTAGTCAATTACTGTTTATAACAGAATTAGAGAAGAAGCTTAATTGCCGTAGCCAATACGGCCACTTATGGCAGAAACTTATATGTTAAGGTAAATACTGAATACCTATATATTTAAAGATTTGGCATGTCCATTAAAAGAAGAACCTTCTAAAAATATTATAGGTTACTAACGGGTAGTTACAGTTACAAGCGCTAAGAAAACATCACTACTAGAAACTACTCAATTAGCAAAAAAGGGTACCCTAATGCAGAGAGGCCCAATTTCAAACAAAATGCATGTGCTTGTGGGCAACCAAGGGGGAGAGAGAGAGAGAGAGAGACACTAATAATAGTCGAACACATACCACATAAGGCACACACATATGATGTGTTGCACCTGGAGAAACTGAAACTAGCAGATAGCAACGAGACACATTGCGAAACACGGAACATCCATCATGCACTTGGAACAATCATGGGAAAAGAACAGTTCTTACAGTGAAAAACCAAATCATAATAACTACTGAAATACATTCAATTAAACTCACAAAATGGAATAAGGAGCATATAGCAAAAGTCATTCCGGATATGTTTTCTGAACAGCAGCCTTTCCTTTTTCCATTGGTAGGTACTAGAACGGCATACACTTAAAAAGGAATGATCTATACGCATGCAGTTCAGACCTTCTGAAAGCAATGCATTGTTCACAATGAAAATCTGATAACCAATACTTTCTATGGTTAACAGGAAAATAATGCAGTTCAAGAAGCTGCATAGGTTGAAGCTACTCTAGTATGATATCATGGAAATACTCAAGGAAAATTTCCCTCGAGAATAATTAAATTATTGAAAGCTTACTTTGTGGGAAGTTTGTAATCCGGGTACAAATCTTGGAGAATCTTCACTATTTCTGAGAAATGGGCAACACTCTCTACCAGACAATATCTTCCATTAGCTGAGGCATCTTCAAATGCTAGAATATGAGCCTCAGCTACATCTTTGACATGCACCCATCCAAAAGTTGTATTTGGAAATGTTGGACTCCCTGTATGTCAAAAGAAAATAAGTAAATCAATCAATTGTACAGCTCTGATCCGGAAGTAGGGAACTTGGCTGCCATTTCCAACGATGAATTCCATCTAGAAATCGATAGCTTGATGAAAATCAGTGAGTCATAAACTTCCATTGGTCATGTAAATGCATCAGAAACACGCTGGTTAATATTACAGCTACATACATGGGCCACGCTGTCAACAATGCATCTCATGCTTTATAAGTGATACAAATGAGACCCTCATTTGCTGGCAATATCGGACAGAATTTGATGGGTCTATTAGGAATTTAGGATAAAGTTCCGTCTCATATTTAAGTGCACAAGTACGGGAAACATATTTCATTTATATCATTGTCACCAATATCACATTCTTTCGAAGAAATACCTGATATTTACGTTAAAAATTGATTAAAAAAAAATGGAAAAAGATGTGTTCTTTTGAAAAAACACCAACACGAATTTACTGCATTTTTTTGCATTATTTTTACTTCAAAAAGCAAAGCTAAATTATTTATCTTAATTTCTTCATTACGTAAAACATCATTTTTGTCATTTTATCTAGTTAAATTTGTATTGTTTTTATTAGTTTACTATTTATTATATTTTTCCCCAATTATAGATTTTTTCTTTTTAAAAAATTCCAAAATTTTCCTGATATTTTTCCTGACAAAAACAAGTTTGCCGAAAGGCCCGAAACTACTTGAGAAAAATTTCACTGCTTAAAACTTGAGAGATATTTGTGACAATATATATATATATATATATAATACAGAGAGACAGAGAGAGAGAAACATCGCTGTTTTTTTTTCAAAAAAGTGGAAAAGGGAAAACAAAGGTAAATGAAAAGGGAAACAAAACACTATTTTTGTTAAAAAACATGCCAAATGAAATTACAACATTCTTTCACGATTTCTGCAGCTATTTTCCAGAAAATATTTCAAATGTTTTTTATGTTTATTTAATATTATAATAACCATTTTGAATTTTGATCAATGTTTTTGTAAGAAAAATAAAGAAAACTCAAATTTTGATAAATTTTATATATACATATGGACATTTGCATGCATGCATATATGTATTTTTTTTTTCTGTATGTATGTGATAGCATGTCCTCCTTCGAACTTATTTAACATAAGTTTTAAATTGATTTCCTAAAATGTTATACTTTTTTCACACCAAAAGTACACTGACATGTACTGATCGTTTAAATGCAGCTGACTGTTTCACCGGTACGTTGAACTCTTAAAACCAAACAGACGGGTCTCTGTAAATGACTTCCAGGATTATCGTACCATTTACAAGGCACTTTTGAGCATTTGATTTTCTTTTGAGGTTGAATATGTGGTAAAGACAATCTTATACCAGTACATATAGGTTGTGTTTGATAGCATTGGATCTTAAATCTGAGGCTGCATTTAAAGACACATTTTGGGAGATCCTCAGTATAAACAAACTGAGGATCTCAGTAGCATGGAACCATAAATTTAAGTTGGGATGGGAGGGAGGTGGTCTGATCTTAAATCCATGGATTTGAGATCCTAAGGATCTCATATCACCGCAGATCTGAGATCCAGGGTGAATCAAACAGAACCATAGATTGATAAGAATCATAAGATCAATCATAAAGCTACTCTACCTGCATCACCTAAGTTCAGCATTTATTAGGCGATCCAAGGTGGTGGTGTGCCTAGTTTCACACCTAAGATTATTTTTTTCTGGTCAAGTCAAACAATTACACAATATCTTGTCCTCTTCCAAATGCAGAGAACACAAAGTCAGAATCAAGTTTAACAGTTTATGTACTTTTTCCAGAGAAAAGTACAGACACACGGCATTGAGATGCAGCAGCTGGCTGTTTCACATACCCTTCAAACCAACCACACTGGTTTCAGTGAAAGGCTTCCAAGACTATTTACAAGGTGATTATGAGGGTATTCTTTTTTTTCTAATACAAGAAGTGGGGTTGTCATACTAAGAAACATGGATTGATAAAATCAACCACATTATCTGCACTCTTGTTTTTCAATAAACTACAAATTATTTGCAAAAAGGAACAACAGAAATTTTCTCGTGTCAGTTATGTCATTAATTGCATAGAAACAGAAAGCAAAAAAAGAATATGCTTGGAAGACTCCAGTTTATGCTACATCATTATCTGGCATTATTCCTATTCTTTATGAGGATTATACATATGTTTTGAGCCTCAGACAAAGCTTAAATCATCAAGCCTTCTATGGTAGAGTAAGGAACAACATCTGTTGTATATATTCATGAAAAAGCCAGCAGTCTTAACGGATCAATACTGTTAAAAACATATGGCCATAATTGTAAATATGTAATATTTAAGTTACATCAAACTACTGCAGTTTTTACATGAAGACCAGACAATCAAAGCAATTGAAACTAAAAACAACTTGAATTTAAAACAGCTACCTTTATGATTGATTTTGAAATTAAATATATCCAACTTTTATGCATATCTCTACAAACATACAATTATTCTATTTGTTTCAATTAATTTACTGGAAGGAATACAAAGTGACAATGGATGACATCCTAATCCTATACTTACCATCTATAAGTTTCAAAATCGCAGCAGCACTTGTGTTCAGGGTTGGCTGTAGAAGAGGACCAATGACCATTGCCGGATTTATTGTGACCACGTCCATTTTGGCTTCTTCTGCAAACTTCCAAGCTTGTTCCTCAGCCAGGGTCTTTGAGAGTACATACCATGACTGCCAGTAGTAGAAGAAGTTTAGGGGGAAGGAAACCTTATACCAGTGAAACAACAGCAGACAATGAATATAACTTGAATAAAGAACGAGATATTTACACAATTTGCTAGAAATACTGATACCCAGAATAATTTTTTGCAAATCCAATTCTCCTTGATAAAAAATAAACTTCTAGAACTTGACCATAGATATCTAGGCATAACAAATCTTGAAGTACAAAAGTGAAGAAGATGACATTTGAATGTCAACCAGGTTCCATAAAACATAGAGGAAGATACAGTTAAAGAATCAAATGCAGCATGTGCTAACCATTTAAAACCAACTAGCCACTTCGAGATCTCACCACTTTTTCCAATATATGAAACAATAACACAATCATGATGATATGTCGTGCAAAAATCTTAACCAAATCATCTAAAAGATCACATTGTAGGATAGCCCACGGCATACACATTCAGAAAGCAAAAAACTAATGAACTTTATCAACCTTTATTTCCCTACAAAAATCAGCATCAGAGAACCAAGTCTCATCAACCACCGCATCAGGTGTACGTGCTCGTCTTCCAACTGCAACAGCAGCCATAGATGATGTCACAACCACCCTTCTGATAGAAGGAATCTTTGCACACGATCTGAGAACATTTACTGTGCCTTTCACTGCAGGGTCAAGTAATTCAGCCTGATATGTTGAAAGTTGAAACCAATAAAATGAAAATCAGTCAGCATATGAGTACAAGTACAACACGACAGGATTTGAAGATGCTAACAGGAGTGCAAGATTTGATTGGATAAAGTCATAAAACATAGTACTGAAACATGGACAATTGTAATCATTTAATTTCCTTTGATTGATTGGTACACCATTCACTTTTTCCTCTGCTTTTCACTTCTCTCTCTCTCTCCCCCCCCCCCCCCCCCCCCCCCCCCCTCTCTGTCCTTTCAAAAGGACTACACATGACCTGGTGGTCCTTTAAAAGGATGACCTGCCTATTGTCCTTGTCTTCCTTGAGGACAGCAAGGTCTACTGATCTTGTCCATATCAATATTTAAAAAATTTTACCTTATTCAACATAAATTATAAAACCAACTAAAATGGCTTTCTTATAAAATTTGATTTTGAGCAAAACAACATATAAATGTATAACATTATTATATATGTATATAATTTTTAAAAAATGTCGACCCTTTCAAATTTTGGACAAAAATAGCCTTCTGATAAACCTTTATTTATAGTAATAAAAGTCAAAGAAAAAAAAATTGAAAAATTGAAGCTAAGAAACAACCATTATATATATATATATACACATGCACATATTTATATATAAAACAAAAAACATATACATATACCGCACCAAAGTTTTCTTGGATGTGCTGCACCGGCACCCAAACCTCACAACCATGTGACATGTCTGAGTCAATCCACTCTGAATTAAGTCCAAAGTTACTAGGTTCTAAAACCTTGGTTTAGGTGTCTGATTCACCAGAAATGAAACCACAAAGGACCACTGTTGCAGATATCTTCCTCATCTCAGCACAAGCCATCTAAAATCATACTCAAAAGTGGCTGTTTCTTAGTGATGTCAAGCATCAACTGTGAGCAGCAGCAATCAAGCTACATCTCCAGTAACCACCACATTATGAGTAGCACTGTACATGTGTCTGTGCATGCGTCCGCTGATTTAATGATGAAATTATCCAGTTTGTTTGAGTCTGTAACCAGTGCTTAGGTTGGGGGATGAATGAGCCTTTCAGACAAGCTTGACCTGTGCTCAACCAAGCTGAGCTCTTTATCCAGGCTAAACTTTGAATATCTCGTACAAATAACGCATGAAAAAATGCAGATTGTTAAACTATTGAGTATTGACTCTTGAAGAATAGCTCCAGAAAGGGCACAGTGTGTGACTAGACCAACAAAGAAAATGAAAATTGACAAAAGGAAAAAGGTAGGTAGGATAAACCTGTGGATCTTGAGTTTCATTAAAGAATGGAGATGCTGTATGGAAAACACCTTCGCAGCCACTCACAGCATAATCGAATGCTCCCTCATCCAATAGGTCAGCTTTGAACAAATGAAGTCTTTCACTGGCTCCTTCAAGAGCACGCAAATGCTCTGTCTTCTTTGGATCATCTGAAAAGCGTATATTCATTAGGACCAGACTAATCAAAGGGAAGGGATACAGAGACCACAGTAAGCCGCTATAAGAATTTCAAAAGCTAATTTTGCAAACAGAAAATATACTAAGCGAAAGTATCAGTGTCAGTGCTAGGCTAAAAAATAAGACGAAAAAAATTAAATTAGCAGTTCCAGAGACATAAACTATAGAACCTATATAAAGTAAAAACTATAATTTCAGAACAAGAACGGAAAGGGGGGGGGGGGGGGGGGGGGAAGAAACAACGAAGGAAATCGGTAAATGCAAGAAACACCTAGGAGGCTAGGAGATTAGGCAAAATTCTGTTCTAGGAAAGGAATCTTAGTACCAAAGAAATCCTCATTGTAAATAGGATTATAACCTTCCACATGACCAAAGGCATACGGAACACAGTTACAAGTTTTTGCCGCTTACTGATATTCAATGTTTCATATCAGACACAAGTTCAGGGTCTCATCCACGTAAACTCTTCTTCCTTTTCAATCTTGAATTTTTATTGTATAATAATATCCATCATGGAAACTAAAACTCTCTTGTTGCATCAAATATACATAATAAATAACAATATCCCCCGACAAAGATCGCATTAAACGATGACCTATTCGAACACCCAAAATTCATCCATTTATAAATTTAAAGAAAAAAACTTCTGAAAGAAAATGCAGGGGCAATCGAAACGATCGGGTGGACAAATGAAGTAAACAAACAAGTTCTTAAGTCATTACACCACGTTACCGTGCGATCGCCCACAACCCGAAATCCCATCAAAAAATCAAACTCAAACACGACTGGGAGCTACATGAACACTCAAATATCTCTTTTTCTCAACATACCACGGCCAGAAGAAGTGACCAAATTCATCACGAAAATAAAATAAGAACGACAGGATTATGATTGGTGCCATCATCATGAAAAGAAAACTTGGGAAAGAGAGAGAGGAGGATGGTTGATAACTTGATATAGCCAGCAAAGAAAAACCAAAATGGAAGAAAAAAAACGAAGAACAAGAAACGAACCTGGGTCTCTGACAGTAGCTCTGACTGTGTAGCCTCTCTCTAGGAGGAGCTTCACCAACCATGACGCTATGTAGCCTGACGCTCCTGTTACACACACCACCTTCCCCATTTCTCCCTCTCTCTCTCTCTCTCTCTCCTCCCCCCCCCCCCCCCCCCCCCCCCCCCCCCCCCCCCCCCCCCCCCCCCCCCCCCCCCCCCCCGGTTGTCACGGTGTCTCCTCACAGTAGGAGTTGTGCCAGAAGCAGGATTCACCTAGAAATTTATAAAGCGAGGGAGCGAGAGAGGAAGAGACACTAGGATCGACTCCACTAAATCGGCTTTCCGTCATCGAATGTGACTAAATTACAAAGGTCCATGCTTTTCTGAGTAAAATCAGCTAAGTCTTAAAAAAATACGATTCTGTTATCTTTTAGTTTCTGATACACGCCAGAATTTTTTGTGGCAACTATCCCAAATAAAGGCCTCAAGATAAAAACTTTATTTTTAAAGTATATATGAAGAACGCTTGGTATTAGAGAATTCAGTGTGTGGAGTTTTTTGTTGGTAATAAAAGGTTGTTGTTGACTTTTTAAATTAAAGATGAGGGTGCGTTTGGATGACAGCTTAAAACGGCAGTTTAGAAGTAAAAAGTTCTTCCGTCTCTAAAACACCAATTCAAACATGTTTAGTTGGCTGACAGTTTCGACAAAAAAGCGGTGTTCTCAAAAGAGAGTGAAGAACTTGACCTCCTCCATCCGCTTTTTCCCTCTTACCATTTTATAACTTGGTGTGTCTTGTCACTTTCTGTCAATCTCTTTTCCATTATGTCAGGCGCTCTCCTGTTTATAAGAGCTGCCGGTCA
>JAANDH010000954.1:161794-209548 GCA_011799765.1 Nymphaea thermarum
TATATATATATATATATATATATATATATATATATATATATATATATATATATATATATTACGTATTTCGTTTAATATGATTTTTCATCATCTAATTATTAGATATTTGTTGAAGTGGTGAAATGTTGTAATTTGTTTGTTTGTTTGCTAGTTTACCTCTATACTTGTAAATTTAATAGTTTCATCTACCTCTATACTTGTAAATTTAATAGTTTCATCTGTTCCATTGTCTTTAGGAAAATGCTTCTCATTGCAACTTCTTTGGTGAATATAATTTCTTTGCTTTGAGAAGCGCCACAAGGAAGACTGTTCTAAGAACAAACCCATCTTGCTCACAGCTTAGATTCTTTAGTTGTTTATGTTATGTCATAGATCCAACATGAAGTTTTCCCACAACAGAGAATTTCTCTTTTTTCATCAAAGAGATTCTCATTTCATTCGGTGCCCCTTCCCTTGTTTTGCCTGTGTCAATTCTTGTTCACGTAAATGAAACTAGTGAATTTCTAAATGAGGACAGAGCTTGACTTCATTGAGAACAGTTCCCGTCAACCATAAAACCCAACTGAGCCTTCACAATCTCAAACCACCATCACATACCCATACTGCATTAGATTAGAGTATGTTTGATAACCGAGGATTTGAGATCTGAGATGCTCGAGAATCTCAGATCCATGGATTAAAGGTTCAACGGTATTTTAGCATCTTAAAATAGACCTGAAACCCATGTTTTTTGAAACAGGAGAACCACTGTTTCTTTAAATAGTGGGACCTACAAAATATGGATCTGATGCGGATATGATAGGCATGTTTTTGCTAGTGTGGAAAAGATCCACAATAAAATCTATGGTTCATCAAACTCGGGATTTTATATTTGACTTGAATCCCACACTTGAAATCCTTAGTTAAATAATAATACGATTGACCTGCATAAAGCATAAACCCGCAAAAAAGAACAGAAGAGTCAGATTTTGCTCTCTTTTGCATTCTTATGTTCTTATTATATGCAGTTGATATAAGCCACAGCACTGCCTTGTACATTGCAGAAACATACAAGTTTTGCAGCAGCATTTGATGGCAATTAAGTTGTTCATACTTATATTAAGATAGGGGCTACCTCAAAGAGGTTGAAGTCCCTTTCATGTTTCTCCTTACCTTTCTGAGGTCTAGGACTACTTCGAGACATGGGTGGAGAACACAACACCCATCAATTAAATATGGTGCACCTACCATTTTCAGTCCAGAAAAATAACAGACTTTCATCAGTTCACCAATCTGTTCACCAATCCGACAAGCTATACTACACCCATCGGGGCTAATAGGCTAATGACAAGTCTTTCAATCTATAACAAAGAGAACAATATCATCTTTGACACTCTCAATGTCAGAACCGAAGTCATAAACATCTCCAACATTTTGAAAAATAGCCTAATGTTATCGCCATTTTGAAGCCAGCTGATGACATTGGCAAGTTATACTGATATTTTTAAAATATGATCAAGAATGAAGATGTCACGATATTATCCCAAGATATTCCTGATCTTAAGAGTGTTGCGTGAGGTCCTTTTTGATCTTTTTAAGCATGCGATTTTTTTTTTTCAGCTTGTCGTTTATGTTCTAAGTTGGTCATTCTATTTCTTTATTTATAATTTTACTATAAAAATTATTATAACTTTTCCGTTAGCCCTTTGTGTACTTTTGAAGTTTAAGAACTACTGCGATTTTCAACTCTATTTTGGTAGAGAATTTTCACGTTTTCAAGAAAAGCCTCAAATAAAATCACAGCTAAGAAAAACAATTGTGACTGTTTTTGAAACTATCATAAAGTTTTATCAATGCTTCTGTAAGCAAATAATTAAAACACTTGTTTTCATCATTCTTACATTATTTTTATACATGTGCCTGTCTGTAAGACTATCTTAAAGATTTATCAATGTTTTTGTGAGAAAATAACTGGAAAATCTACTTTCACAAATTTCGGTGAAAAATGCTAGAGAAAAACCTCACTAAAAAAACCTATGAACAATAAGTATGTTGAATCCAGGGTCACAAACGTGGGCAAAATTTCGAAAATATCAAGTTCTCATCGCCAAAATAACACAAGTTACTTTTAAAGGGCAAATCTCATATTGTTTTGAAAATATCACCAAAAGAATATTTCTCGAGATGACGAGATCACTTCAAGGTATTATTGCAGCACTCTCCCTTTTCTTGTAAAATTCATTAGTGTGTTTTTTTCATTTTTTGTGTATTTTTAAATTTTATTCGTAACAAAAAACTCTTATTCGATAATTTTATTTTACATTTTTATGGAAGTCAAAATTTTTTCAGTTCTCAATATTTTCCCAAGATAAACATTGGGTAAAAAATGCCTGCGAAAACATTGTTGAAAGAAAACCAAGAATATATATATATATATATATATATATATATATATATATATATATATATATATATATATATATATATATATATATATATATATATATATATATATATAGAGAGAGAGAGAGAGAGAGAGAGAGAACCCCTGACTGCAAAATTCATACGAACAGTGGGACGGCTCATCGACTGCCCTACCAAGCAACATGACAAAATTTCACCTTTCCATAATTTTCTGCACAAGCCTCTTACTATTATTATTATGCTTTACAGGACGTGTGCAGACTCATATACATGGGAATAGAAAATAAAAAGGTCATATATATTACAGAAAGATTTTTGTTATCTTAATCAACCTTGTTGTGCAAGTTGTGGAGGATGTAGAGCGAAGCAGATGACAAGAAAATACAAACGGAGTAGCTAAGGAGATCCAGTCCAGTGACTATCTTCACCATCTTGCTCCGTTCAAACATCTTGACTAAGAGAATCATGACAATGACATGACCCACCTTTGTCTTTAGTTCATCAAGCGAACTGATTTTCATCCACCGTGGTCGTTCCTGAAAGCATATCATAAAGTTGTGGTCACATTTCAAAGTATGTTTAGCAACTATGAACATGGTGTTCTGTGCATATACATATATACGCATATGAATGTGCATGTGTTTCTGCAAGTTCATTTCTGTGCTAAGAGTTCCCAATCTCAGTGCAATAAAGTTTTCTCAACTAGAGAAATATCCTCGAGAGCTGAAAAGTAGTCCAATTTTATAAGATTGACCTTGCTAAACTCTTGTCAAGTCTGTAAAGAAAAAAAAGCCATCGAAGGAAATAGAGCTAAAGGAGAACTGAAAAATCGGGAATGATATACAAAGCTAGAAATATAGTTGTTAACAGTTTAACTAAAAGTTCTAAGAAATGAACACTGCAAGAACTAGATGTAGAAATATCACAAGCCAAAGTTCACATGTGCTCAAACTTGATGAAAAATAGGTAGCTAATACAGAACATGAGAATTTGTGCATATGATGCATGGAGATGTAGCCATGAATGGCCCCAAACACAATCTACGAAAGTAATGCATAAGTAACAGAAGGACACGATAAAAACCAGAAGCTATAAGCTAAAAACGACAAAGATGATTTCTGGTCTACCAACTGTGATGTGATGCAGAGTCCAAACGTAGACATGCCCAATTGTAGCCATTAGTCCTAGGAGGCTGAACGAACCCTTTGATAAGAATTATTGTTGGGCCTTCAAAGATCTAATGCTTGAATAGCCTTTTCATGAATTAAAATGTTTGGTCCATTTTGATATATTTGAGCATACTGGCCATTGCATTGAAATGGCACCATCTTCATCATAGTAGCATTGAAGTTGCACAAAGGTTTACACAATAAATTGAAACTTTTTTATCACAGAACTTTTTTATCACAGTGTTGGTGCACACGTGAATATGTAGGGTGTGGTATGAAATTTTGAAAAGACTATATATACATAGAGAGATAGAGAGAGACAAAGTGACAAACATCACTTCATCTGGCTGTTTGGGACATCCAGCTCACCAGCCCTCTATGAGCTAACTGTGTAGACGGATAACATGCCCAAGAGTGTGAGATGAAAAGAATTATGGTCCTTCAACGTATGGACAGACTTCAAGAGTGTTTAAAAATTAATGATCTTAACTTTTTAGCTCATAATATCCATTCCGCATATCCGAAAGCACATGTTTTTTCATCCATTTTAAGACATTTTGAATTCCATTTGCTTAGAGTTCTAAAAAAAAAAGACATAAAATACTAAGTCTCGCAACAAGTGACATACTGTGTACTGCATAATCTAAGATCTATATGTAATAGCATATACATCGGATATATGATTGCTACTATTACCTGCATGTGAAATCTAGTTCATATCTCACATTAAGCAGTGTTGTTTTGACCTGATCTTATGGCTAAATGGGTTCAGAGTCTTCAGACTTCAGAATTGCCGAAAACGGAAAACCTACAAATCATTTATCCATTCATCTTTTTAGACAAGGAAAAAAAAATCTGTTTAGCCTAATTGTCGAATTGTCAACCATTCATTTCTGGTACATCAAGAAGGCTCCATAGCATGACAGACTCGGGACATTCAAAAGCTAATATCCACTAAACTATCATTACAAAACTTGTAAAATTGGATTTAAGAAAACAAAATTGAAAAAAAAAAGAAAAAGAAGAAGCAAAGTCAATTGACTATAATACACACGTATGATAGTATCAAACATCGCTGACCTTTTCAAAATATCACAACATTTTAGAAATAAATAAACATTGCAATAACGTCATGATATTTTCCACTTTTTGAGAAAGTATTTTTTAAATATATTTTTTTAGTTTTCCTTTCATAATTTGGAAAACTTTTATCGAAGCTAGTCAATGATTTAAAAAGAAAAGAGTAGAAAGCTCAGATTTGAAATCTTTGCTACTATTCTCCATATTTCTATTTCTTGAATTTCCAAGATTTTCCTGACAAAAAAAATTGACAGATAAACCGGAGAAAATTTGAGAAAAGCCTTCCTGAACTCTCTCTCTCTCTCTCTCTCTCTCTCTCTCTCTCTATATATATATATATATATATATATATATATATATATATATATATATATATATATATATACATACTTACAAGGGTGTTAGCTTAAATTAACCTTGCAGATATGATTGATTTAGCAGAGAAAATGTCTTAAACTTACTTATCCTACTTACCTGGGTTTTAAAAGTTGAAAAGTCAAAGTTCCATATAATAGTTAATACCAAAAGCTTCACGTCAAAAAATCAACTTCTTTGTTCTTTTCTTTGTTCTTTTATTCAAACTAAAGCTGGTTTATAACAAATAAAGCACAATGAACAGATCTATGTACATTAAGTTAAAGCATACTGAAGCACCGTTCTTAAGGTGTATGTAGTATAAACTGTTTGGCTGCTCCCACTCTCTCTCATATGTATCTGTGTCTGTGAGGTGCTCCACCGCACCTACCCTCTAATTAAAACCTTCAGACCTCTCTACACTTAGTGGTTATTATTAAACGTAAAACCCTATAAGCTTTCCATTTACTGTTATGAATCAACACTGAAATGACCAGATAAATATTTTCCCTTTCTTTCAAGTATGTGCAGGTAGTCAAAGTTGTTTTGGTAAGTTAAATTTCTCTCGTGGATTAAATTAGAAACATTACACCTTAACAAATCTAAACGTTATAAGTGGTCAAATACCATATGGTTCTGTCTGCTATATATATATATATATATATATATATATTGTATCATCCATCACATCTATTTATGTTTTAAACAAATCCAATTGCATGGTGATAAGATGAACAATTCAGAGGAGTGGTTTAGATAACATGTGTTAGTTCAGTTCTTTAATAATTTAACATGTGTTAGTTCAGTTCTGTAATAGTTTAGATAAATACATGTGTCACTTCAGTTCTGTAACCAGTTGTACACGTGGTTATCTCTTGTCTATCAGTTATTGTAACCACAATCCATACGAGTCTTTGTAACTGCAGGCGCACAGATATTAATGGAGATCAGGGGCTCAAATGAAAGATTTGCTTGAGCATAGTCATTACTTTCTCAAAAGTCCCTAAAACTTTCATGGTATCAGAGCTTTTCTGGCATCTGGCAGCATGAATACCCAAGGAATGCTATATCCAGTTTAGTTTCGGTAAAACTAAACTGAGATAATTACTTGCTTTGGAGATCTAAAATTTAGACAGTGATGTTAAGTCAGGATCTGAAGAAGTTTGTTGACCAATCTTTGCCTCCTCCTAGCAAAACTATCCCTGCTCAGGAGGCAGGCTTGGTGGTACCAACTCGAGAGTACTTGCCATGGCTCCGTCCAGAGCAATTAGCCTTAAGTTGGATTAAGGCTACTGTTTCAGAAGCTGTATTGGGGCAGATCTTGCATATGCAGTATGCCAAGGAAGCGTGGGACCTTTTGGAAAAAACTTATGGGTCACAATCTCCTTTAAGAATAATGATGTTGAAAAAGGAGTGGAACTTCATCGGCAAGGGGAATCTCTCAATGTCTGAATATTTGGACAAGATCAAACTTCTGGCCGATACTTTGGTGGCTACTGGACAGACGATAGATAATGATAATCTCATTCAAGTGACCTTAAATGGGCTTCCAAATGAATAAGAAAGCTTGATCACATCTATAACCACAGGTTCGTCCTCATCAACCCAAAAATTTCCTGAATTATATGGCTTGTTGTTAAATCAGGAATGACGATTGTCTCTCCTACAGCCTGAGACAATCGATCAAAGCGAGAACACTCAAACTGCGTTTTTCTCCTACCGCGGTAGAGGACGTGGTCATAGTTCTTATACCGGAAGAGGTCGAGGGTGATCAAATCAGTCAAACAACTCCTCCAGTATCATGGCATCCTCTTCCCCAAACCAGTCCAACAACTCAAGGGCTCCGGTAGTGTGTCAATACTGTGAAATGTTAAATTAGAAGACTTTAAGTTTCTAGGTGGTCCTTTGCAATATTTAATAGTTAGGAGTTCTCTTTAAACATTTATCCACTTTTGGTTGATGTTATTTGTAGGTCTCTACCACTGCCCTAATCTCTTTACTAGTGAGGTTAGGGTTAGTTAATAATATGATTTTCTCTCTCTAAGACTGCCGGCTGTAACATGGTATCAGAGCCGACGATATCCACCCTTCTCCGCCGGCAGCTGACGTGACTTTCCAGCAACCAATCCTCAATCTCCTCTCTCTCTCATCTCTTCCTACCTCTTTTTTTCCTATACCACTCATTTCTCTCCTCTCTGCTGATAGGGAGATAGTGGAGCAGCGTGGAAGGGGAACCTAATCACACGTGAGAGGTACGTGTGATTAGGTTTCCATGTGGATGTAGTGGAGCGTGAGCAACTGCATGGGAGTTGCGTTGGCAAGTCAGATCTGGGCTCCTGGAAGAGTGGTTGTACGTGGACCATATTCTTATAAGATTTTTTTTTGCTAAACTATGGAAAAGTGGTTGCAAGTTGGGTATACTCTTATCAGATTGATTGTCTTTCTTATATGCATATGTGGATTCTAGTAAGCAATGGTATGAAGCCTACGACATGGTGTGGTGGACTGATTTACTGAACATCAAGTTGATAGATTTCTTTTTAAAGTACTTTTATTGATGCTGAAAATTTTGCTGCTTAGATCCTCTCAAGTTGAGAGATGTGATTGGTGGACTGCTTTACTGAACAGCAAGTTGATAGATATTTTCATAAGTACTGTTATTGAAGCTGAAAAATTCTGCCGCCTAAATCCTCTCAAGTTGATTGCTGTGCACTATACTCTTGCTTTGGTCAAAGTGCGACTAGATTAATTAAGGTCACGTTGTCCAATCTCGCATTATGGCTGATGAAAGCAAGACAGATATGAAGTATGAGCATAAGAACATGAATCCCTTTTCTTATGGCTCTATTGTAAAGCTAGATGGATCTAATTATGAGATTTAATCTCATGTGTTTATGATGTTTGTGATTGGACATCATAAGAAGCATGTTATAGAAGAAAATAAGCTTGTGGTGAAGAGTGGAAAATATAATGCATGGAAGGAAGATAATAATAATAATAATATTGTCATGTCATGGATCATGAATAGTATGCAACCACATATTACCTCTACTATTGCACACTATATCTTTGCCGAACAGATGTGGGATTTTTTGAAACAAATGTACTCATGACAAGAATGTTAGCAAGATCTTGCAGGTGGAGGAAGAATTACTTAATTTGCGACAGGGTGTTCAAAATCTTGTTCAGTACTTCGCTTCCATCAACTCAAACAATGAATGACTGAAAGCTCTGCGTCCTCCATATCCGACATGCCACAAGACTCATGGTGAACATTCTGTGGTGGCAAAGTTTCTATAAGGGCTCTCTCCCGAATACGTTGTAGTAAAGACACAGATGTTGATTGAGCAGAAATCTCTGACCTAGCTGAGGCTTACAACAGACTCAGACGTCTTCCTGCGACCCTTTCTCAGCCTTCCACTGATGCTCATGCCTCTCCCTTGGTGGATTCAGGGGGCCGTGGGATAGTTTCTCCAGGGGCAAGGGCACAAGCCAAGGGTCAGGAAGAGGTTGTGGAATATTCTAGTGCACCTACTGTGAAAAAATAGGGCATTTGGAAGACAGATGTTGGGATAAGCATGATTGTCCTTCCTCTACATCCCTAGGCAGAGGTGTTGCATCTAAGCAGGGCAAGAATTCATTCCAGCCTCCTATTGGATCTGTCCAGGCAACTCCATCAGTAGTAGAGGGGTCTTCGTCTTCTTCCCATCCTGAGACTATGATAGTGAATATCAACAAGCCAAAGTATGAGCAGTTCTTAGCACACAGATCTATTCAACCATCAGCCTCCATGGTTATGATAGACAGTGCCATGTCTGCCAATACTGCTCCATAGTCCACATAATACAAGTACTACTTGGATTATTGATTCAAGGGCATCGATGCACTTTTGTAGTAGACCTTTATTGTTTACCTTGCTCCACATCTAGTGCACTTACTGTGGGAAAATAGGGCATTTGGAAGACAGATGTTGGGATAAGCATTATTGTCCTTCCTCTACATCCCTAGGCAGAAGTGTTGCATCTAAGCAGGGCAAGAATTCATTCCAGCCTCTTATTGGATCTGTCCAGGCAACTCCATCAGTAGTAGAGGGGTCTTCGTCTTCTTCCGATCCTAAGACTATGATAGTGAATATCAACAAGCCAAAGTATGAGCATTTCTTAGCACACAGATCTATTCAACCATCAGCCTCCATGGTTATGATAGACAGTGTCATGTCTGCCAATACTGCTCCACATAATACAAGTACTACTTGGATTATTGATTCAAGGGCATCGATGCACTTTTGTAGTAGACCTTTATTGTTTACCTTGCTCCACATCTAGTGCACCTACTGTGGGAAAATAGAGCATTTGGAAGACAGATGTTAGGATAAGCATTATCGTCCTTCCTCTACATCCCTAGAAAGAGGTGTTGCATCTAAGTAGGGCAAGAATTCATTCCAACCTCCTATTGGATCTGTCCAAGCAACTCCATCAGTAGTAGAGGGGTCTTCGTCTTCTTCCCATCATGAGACTATGATAGTGAATATCAACAAGCCAAAGTATGAGCAGTTCTTAGCACACAGATCTATTCAACCATCAGCCTCCATGGTTATGATAGACAGTGTCATGTCTGCCAATATTGCTTCACATAATACAAGTACTACTTGGATTATTGATTCAAGAGCATCGATGCACTTTTGTAGTAGATCTTCATTGTTTACCTTGCTCCACATATTACCTCAGACTCATGTGAAACTTGCAGATGGCAGATGGTCTCCTACTATAGGTTATGGAGATGTTAAGATTTCCCAGTCTATGACAATTCCTAATGTGTTATATGCTCTCGAGTTTCCCACTAATCATTTATCAATCGGACAACTGACTAATGACTTACAGTCGTGTTACATTTGACCCTGGTTTATATTCATTTCAGGACTTGCAACTTGCAAACTGGGAAGACGATCGGTGGATGTTATGAGCAAGGAAGCATCTACATCATGTCTGACTCTGTGGGCTTTGCAGTCTCCTCGACTTCTTCATTGTCCTCCTCCTTCCAGTGGCATCTCAGACTAGGTCATCTATCTGTCTCCAAACTCCGTCACCTACTTCCTCATCTATCAATACCAGAGTCATTCTAGTGTGAAGTCTATCAACTAGTCAAGCACACCAATAGCAATTATTTATCAAGGCTTAGTCCATCCAGTTGTGGACTATTTGATCTTCTTCATGTTGATGTGTGGGGTCTTGACAGAGTTGTTAGTAAGTCTAGATTTCGTTATTTCCTTGTCATTATTGATGATTCTTCTCGAGTCACTTGGGTTTTCTGTTTGAAAGAAAGGTATGAAGTCATATGTACTCTCAAGAACCTTATTATTGAAATAAAGACACACTTTGGTATTCTTGTTAAAAGCATTCACACTCATAACGTTCTTGAGTTCAAGACATCTACCTTAATGAATTTCTACTCTGATAATGGCATTTCCCTTCAGTTTATTTGTCCCTATACTTCCAAGAAAAATGGAGTAGCTGAACGAAAACATTGCCAACTTATAAATGTGGCGCGTTTCCTAATGCTTCAAACTCATTTACCTACATATTTTTTGGGGGATGCCATCTTCATTGTCTGTTACTTGACCAACTGTTTACCTTCATCCTCCATCAACAACCAGGTTCTTGTTAAACTTGTGTATCCACAACGACCCTTGTTTCCGACCGCTCCCAAAATATTTGGTTGCACATGTTTTGTTCACATCCTTGGGCCTACACGTGATAAATTGGCCACTCAAATAATTAAGTGTATCTTTGTTGGCTACTCTAGATATCATAAAGGTTACAAATGCTTTAACCCCTTAACTCAAAAAGAGTAGCAGTGCGGATGTCATATTCTTTGAGTCTCAGCCATATTACAGTCCCTCTCCTACCTCTGCTAAGATGCCATGATAATCTAACCCACTACTTTTCCCTCCCATTCCATTGGAGTCATTCCCATGTGAGTCTCCTTTTGGTGTCTCCAAGTTTCGTGATCCTCCACTGGTCTACACACATCGACAGGACCCCTCTCATGATCATTCCCCAACTTCTTCTCAGGAGGTAAGTACATCTGAAGTGAGTATACCTAGTCTATCTGAGCCCACAATAGATATATCTGATCCCTGTCAGGACTTACCTATTGCTCTTTGCAAAGGCAAGCGGCAATATAGTTTACATCTCATTTCTCATTTTGTTTCTACTGACGGCGTTGATAAAACATGCAACAGTTTATTCAAGCTCTGACTATCCACGTCGTTCCTACTTGTCACCAACAAGCTTTATTAGATATCCAGTGGAGACAAGCTATGCAAGATGAGATGGATGCCTTGGTTCAGCAGGGCACCTGAGAACTTGTTGATCCTCCTCCTGATTGTGACATTGTTGGCTCCAAGTGGGCATTCTCCATTAAATATCATTCTGATGGTTCTGTGCAAAGATACAAAGCTAGGTTGGTTGCTAAGGGCTACACACATACTTATGGTGTTGATTTCTTTTAGACTTTTTCTCATGTTGTCTGGTTGGGAACCAGACATCTTATCATCTTCATGGTTGTACACCATGAATGGCACATGTATCAGCTTGATGTCAAAAATGTCATTTTGTATGATGATCTCAATGAGACTGTCTCTATGCAACAACCACCAGGGTTTGAACGATAGGGAGAGTATGCAAAAGTATGCAAACTGAAGAAGACTATATATGGACTCAATGGACTCAAGAAGAGCATGGTTCCACAAGTTCTTTGAAGTGGTCTCAAAGTGTGGCTTTGCGAGATCCCTTCTTGATCATTCTCTGTTTATCAAGAAGAATTCTAGGGATATGACCATTCTAGCAGTTTATTTTGATGATATTATCCTAACAGGTGCACCAATCAAGAAATTTTTGATACAAAATTGTTTCTCCAAAAACACATTGTGACGAAAGATCTTGGTCAACTACGATATTTCCTGGGAATAGAGGTTGCTCACAACAGGGAATGAGTAATTCTATCTCAACGAAAGTATGTTATTGATTTATTGCAGAACACCAGGATGCTAGGAGCTAAACCGGCCACTCTACCTATGAATTCATGCATACATCTTCATGATGACCAATCAAAATTAATGGATTCTCAATCATACATATCCCTTATTGGGAAGCTCCTCTATGTTACTGTGACCAAACTAGACATTAGCTTTGACTGGAGAAGCTAAGTCAATTCATGGAAAGACCCAAGAAAGTTCATTGGGATGCAACATTAATAATGATCAAATATTTGAAATCGTTTGCAGGTAAAGGATTTTTGTTCACAAAAGGCAAGACCTTGGAAGTGGAATCCTATAGTGATACTGACTATGCTGGCTTAATCGAAGACATAAAGTCTACCACATGATTCTATATATTTGTGAGAAGCAACTTTTTATCCTGGAGAAGCAAAAAAGCAAGGTGTGGTGTCAAGATTTAGTGCAGAATCTGAGTATAAGGCTATGGCTCAAACTGCTACTAAAATGACTTGAGCTAAATCCATGCTATCTAGCCTAAGTGTGTCAATTCTTCTTCCCATGATGATGTATTGTTTCAATAGGGCAGCCACATACATTACAAACAATCCAGTTTTTCATGAGAGAACTAAACATATTGAAGTGGAATGCCATTACATTCAAGATCTTGTTGAAGGAAGAACCATAGCCACCAAATATATCATCTGAAGATCAAACTCTAGATGTCTTCACCAAAGCTCTTCCTATTAATGATTTCTCTAGATGTTGTGACAAGCTGAGCATGATTAATATGTATACTCTAGCTTGAGGGGGAGTATTAAATTAGAAGACTTTAAGTTTTTAGGTGGTCCTTTGCAATATTTAATAGTTAGGACTTAGGAGTATTGGGCGGCACAAGGGCCCAAGGTTCTATTATGTTTTTTTTTTTTTTTTGGAGAGCGAGCGACTCCTGGTCCCTCAACTTGGGTGCCTAGAGGGGCCAGTCCACACCCGAGTGATGCCGGTGGTGTGACCCTGCTGTTATAGTGGCGATCTGGGATATCTCAAGAGGCTTCACTAAAGGTTACCCTCGATCAGTATGGATAGCCTAGTGAAGACATGTTTTGTTCAACCAGTGTATTGTGCCCACAGGGTTTCAGTTGAGGGCTCATCACAATGACCATGTTCATGGTTGTGGTCCACCGTCGTAAGTTTGCAACATATGGAGGTCATGTATACCTCATTCACGATAATAAGATATATCTCTAAAGTCTATGGTGCATTATGAATTGATAACTTACAATGGCGACCATAAGTCCTCATATGGATTTGTTTGACATAATTATATACTTATTTTGCCGGACCATGTTCTACTCATGGCTGGATGTTACCATACTCAGAGGAATTTGACCCTTCTTTTTATCTCTATAGGTAGTTCTAGAGAGATCGAGGGCTATAGGACTGACATCCTCAATCTTTGTGATGGATTGGCATTGGCAATCTAGACACTGCGTTGAGTTTGGGCTTTGTGGATATTTTTGTTGCTGAGTTTAAGTGTCTTTATGTGGGATCAAAAGCGTGTCACTTAAAATAGTGTTTGATGTTTTATTGGTGTTTGATTTTGTTGTGTTTTGGTCATTACTCAAGTTTGCTTTGGTAGGAGACTCCATGTTTGCTTCTGCTATTATTGAAAAAAAAAAATTGGTGTCAAAAACTTGGGTCGTGACAGGGGTGGAACAAAAATGCCCGAAAATGTAAGAATGGAAAAATCATGAATTGAGGATATGTAGAATGGATTTTGAGACTTGGAAAAGCTAATACTACTAATGTTTTCTAAAGCCTTAGAAAATCCAACGAGCACATCAAAAATTCATGGACTTTTTTAATCCCTACTCTTATGAACATGTGGAATCCATCTACCCAGTTGGATTTATCCAGCAAAGAAAAGAGTGAGACGGAACTTAGCAGGGTAAGTCAAGATAAGAAAGAACAGTTGCCTTTCAGAAACAGACATGTCACAGAACCAAATATATGAAACCTCAAACATAGATTTTAGGCACCTAGGCAGAACTTTGTGTTGTAGCCAGAACAATAAACTATCATTGCTTCAATTTTGGATATCAAACATCGAGCTGCACAAAGCATGCTACACGGATTTTTCAATACGATAGCATGCATCGAAAAAAAAAAAGGAGATCAAACCATGTTCAGCTTAATAAACTGGCCATGGACAGGTTATTCTTGTCCTGATCTTTAAGAAGGCTGTTCACGTGGAAGAGACCAATATGCTGAAAGTAAAAAATCAAAATTTGTCTCTGAGGAGGAAATATTATATCAGTAAAATCTTCAATTGAGAGATGAGATCACTTCAATGTTCAGGACTGCAGAACTCTGGAAGGGACAAATAAACAAGGGACAAGAAAAGAACTATCACACTGGAAATTGGTGTAGTTTTATAATCATTCTTCTTCTTCTTGAGAACAAATTTAATTTTATACCGTGCATGCCATAGAACATAGTTTAGATTCTCAACTCAAAAGTGCAGGTGTTACTATAAAGCTATGTCACACGGATACTTCAAAATGGGCCACGTACCGGTGTCGACACTCCGACACTTGGACACTTCAGGATACCTTTTGGATCGGGTCTGGGTCAGACCCGATCCAAACCACTTTACTAACCCGTCATTCTTTGTTTTTGAGACTTTCTTTCTTATGACTTATGAGATTGGTCATGAACAATGTTTTGTTTGAGAATCTGAGACTTTCTTTCTTATGACTTATGAGATTGTAACAGTGAATTATTAATTTAATGTTTTTTTTTAATTTTAGTATCCTTTTTATTTTTTTAGAATATAAAATTCGCAGTGTCCGCGTATCCTAAAATTTTGAAAATTACCGTATCAGAGTACCCGTACCCATAGGATACCCGTACCCGTATCCGTGTGACATAGCTATAAAGGCATTGATCCTTCATTTATTCCTTTAGTTAGATTGATAAGATTGAAAAAACATGTGCATATGTATTTATGTTTGAATCTGGATCTGAATCCAAAGGTTCCAAACTCTGTACCATCTAACTATGTATTATAAGGCCAGGCATGTTTATAAGGGCACTCTTGTTATTTTAACCTTACTCTTGTACTATTAAGTCCTTGTAAGTTGTAACAAAGATTAACATACCAGACTCCAGGTATTTGTAGTAAAACCAGTTGAAGCCTTGTGCATATAAGGGCTTCAGCTCACAGATTCAAGGAGTCTACTTCAATCTTCATTAAGAAAATGTCCACTTCCTAATTCCACTGAAATGCTTGACATTATAGCAAGTTCAACAAACAATAGATACAATGAAAAAATGGAGAATTGAACATAGTTCTACATCTACAAAAAAATAGAGAGAGATGATACTGAGCATTAGATGGAAAAAGAAGACTTCAGAATATCAAGTGTGGGACTTCATCACAAAGATTTGTACCTTCAAAGCAAACATTCCAAACAATGAGGATCCTTTTAGAGCACGGTCGTGAGTAGTAGGAACATCAGCAGAATCATTGCTAATGAAAAGGCCGTACAATCCCATGCCAAATATCAACATGACAGTACCAGCAAGGTAAACATCTAAAACAGGCAAAAAGGGAAGGAAAGGTTAAAATATATTCTGAAGGGTTTCTTATAAAAATAGACAATAAAGTTCAAGTATCAAAAGCATGGGCAGGATGCGTAAGCAACACAGCATAGATGACTTGGTAATCAAAGCTACATATGATCATGTTGAACTATATTGCATAGAGGAAAGTTTAAGATACGGGCTTCCTTTGACTATTGCCCTGTTCAACAAGATGTTGTTAGGCAATGAAAACCTGAATATTAATTAATGCATTGATGCCATATACATGGCCTAACAAGGGTAAAGTAACGTGCTTGAATTTCAGTGAGATAAGTAAAATAAAGGCAAAACTTTACAGAAATAAATTTTCTCGAGGGTTTTCACCTATGGCCTCAACTAGGCGAAGGACCATCTGGCCGGTATGGATTCCTTTCACACAGCTACTTAAATATACCTTGTAGGCATCAACAATGTAAACACAGCCCTGATTCACAGAAGAATATATCTGGTCAGTGTACAACGTAATGATCAAAGATCTAGATATTGAAGAATATAAAATAAATAATACATCACCGTGCAAGGCCTACTTGGCCTTTACAAGGAAATGCATTTCAGAGGTTGAGACTAGTTTTGCCTTAAAGGTACCACACCAAATGCAGCTCTACATGTACTATACAGCTGCTCGAAAGGCAGAAATTTTGACTAGGACACCAACGCATCCTGTTTTGGTATCATCATTGCCCTAATACAAAAAAGTGGATCCTTTAAAATTTTATCAATACGCACAAAACAGTGATTTTTTTCTGATATAACTAGCAAACGTAACATTCAACATTCTGTGTATCATGTTGTTGTTCAGTCAGATAGATTAGTATACATCGTCTAAGTTTCAGTTAGAAAGACCAACTAAATAACAGACTTCAGATAATAGTTTCCATAATCTGCTTCATAAACTTACTTACTGAGAAAAGCTTAATCTCAAGGACAAAAGAGAGTCCAGAAGGGATGCATTACATTCAGAAAGCAGAGCACTGAACCCGCCAATGAACCACCAATAGCCAAGAGTGCCAAGAATCGGAAATCAAATATCACCTGAAGAAACAGAAAATCTAATCCCTGTCAATCACACACCTTAATATTACCGTCTAACAGAAAAAACGGCATTCATCTAAGACCACCCAAAAGAACCCAACCAAATCATATACAAGTAAAAGAGAATTCGACTTCTTTTAAGAACACCTACTTGGACAAACCTGCGAATACCCAAAAAGTATACTAGAATAAGCCCACAACTCAGAGAATAAACTCAAAAGTACGAGATCAGCAAGAGAACTTACTCGCTCCACCGTCGACTCTGCAGAACGTTGAGGTCTAACGACGACCTTGGGATCGCGGATTCCGATACCGGAGGCAGAGGAATAGCTGAAAGCAAGGTCAGGCTGTTGGTGGTGGTGAGTAGCAGGGGGATGAGGGCGAGGGGTTTCATCTGCAGTCACTCTGGTGGGGATGGAGGATGAGTCTTCGTCCCTCTGTGAGCAGAATACCCTTCCCCTCTTGGATAGAGAAGGCGTCAGGTTTGAACGGAGGAGAGAGCCGAGACCTAGAGGGCGAGAAGGAGCCCGAACAAGTAGAACAGACGTGCTCAGCACCGCCATGAGAGAGAGAAGGAGAGAGAGACCGTTGGCCGATCGCTCCTGCTGTGATGAGTGATGGAGAATTGGAGGGAAAAACAGGCAAAAGGTCAATAAATTAGTGGTTCTTTTCAACTTCACCATTAATTTATGAGCAATTGACAAATTCATTCCTGCCTCTGTCATATTAACAAATCAATTCCTGCCTAAAGCGCTCCAAGCTAATTTTTTAAGTTAACCTTGTCATTCAAAGCTATTTTTTCCCTTCAAGTTGGAAAATGATACTTCATGCTTCATGTTAAGAAACAAAAGGAGAAGTTTACAAATATTGCGATACTTTGACATATTTATAAGCAGCAACTTAATGATGTGGTAGTTACAAATGTCTACCTAAGTTTACAAAATAATATGCAAGTATATGTTGTACCAAGCAGGTTAGAAGTTATGGCCTTAACAAAAGACTATGTGGTATGGCTTGGAAACAATCAAAATGTCTCTATTGGTTAAATAAAAGACATTCACCCTATAATGGCAAAAGTGTAATGTATAAATTTTTTTCCATACAAAATTACAACAGTACCCCTAAGGCTGAACGGTACCAATACAGTTTTCCAGGTTACCAGCATAACACACAAATCGGCTTCCATCTTGTACTAATGAAAAACTCATAAAATATATTTAAAGATCCATTTTGCCAAGTGGCTTTTTTTAAATAGAGTTTTTCACAATTCACATAGTTTTACTTGTTGGGAGCTGGTTATATTCAACAGGGAGAGTGAAAGCTCTCTCCCCTCTGCCCTTAACCCAAGTGGGTCTCCTCCACCTTAAAAGAAGAATGTCTAAAAGGTAAACTGCATTGAAGCACAAGTGGACCATGTGTTATAGGCTAGAAATGGCCAAAAAGCCCTACTTATTAAACAGAAAACCTTCTCGTAAGGGCAAAAGTGGAATCTGAACATTCTTTGCTGTAAATTATCAAAATGCCCCATTAATAAAATGTAGGAACATGTCTTCCCATGGACATAGAAAGCGTTGATTGAAGAAGGTTTTTTATAATTGTTAACAAAAGTTGAATGCCTATGGGAAATTATAAAAGCATTTGCAACGGTGCTTGATTGGTGGGTCCTCACAGCCAAACGTTCAAAACGTTTGAGAAACATCAACCCTTAAGTGGAAAGTAACCACCACTGCTCTCTCTCTCTCTTTCTTTGGTTCCTTATTTTCATAACATCTCTGCAGGAGATATTTTTTGTAGGCTCATCCGGGTTTTAATTATTCAAGGCTAGCCATGTCATGGGCTGACTTTTTCAAGCCTTATTTGACCCGCGTGGCGTCGAAGGCTTCCGTCCACAACAGACCATGCCCTTTTATTTTTTTTAAAAGAAAACATGTAGTTCTAGGTGAGTGAAGGATTACGATCTACTGTTCAAAAAGGAGCCGAATCTCTCCTTCTCCTTTTTCCCTTCTTTTTTAAGAGTTTAGGATTGTCCCAATACAAATTTATCTCATTAAAAAGAATGGCATTTGAGACAACGAAAAACTATGGATCTTAAAGCATACTAGAACCAGGTTGTGTAAGTTCAGGTCAAGCAAACTGGTTGCATTATCCAGTGGCATTACAAGTATATCACTTTTACTGACGCTCATAAAAACGTTACAACTAAGGTTTAGTAACAAGAATACGTTACTAAGCGAGTAACTCAGAATGTAACACAGGAACGTCACTGATTATCACGTCATGGTTTGGCTCTTGTCTTGACAAGAGTGGGTGCTTGAGCATGAACGAAGCTCGACCAATTACTATTTAGGTTGGTCTAGGTTTGAATAGACCTATCTTGGCCTGAACCCAGAACATGTATTACAGTTCTAAACTCACTTGGACCAAAACATTGCCTAAAGGATCGAGAGTAGCCAGTCGGATGGTTAGTTCAATTCTCGTAGATGTTACTCCTTTGGACTGTATACGATAGATGTGTGATACTTAGTAATGGGTGTTCTTCTCCTTACCTAGGTCGTGACGCTGCATTAGACTCCACGAAGCAACGGAAAGGGAGAAGGGCTTCGATCTCTTCAAGGTATCTAACATCTCCCCCCACCATGCCCCCAACACACCACTACCCCCCCCCACCCCACCCAAAAAAAAAAACAAACACACACACACACACCCCTAGTCCAAAACAAGTCCAACTTTTTAACATTTTGCACCATCACATTCATCTAGTTCTTGATATCTTTTTCAATCAATAATTGTGGTTAGGAATGGCTGAAAGGACTTCATTTGGTAGAGGAAGCTATCATTACATTCATCAAATTTAGAACTTGAAAATTCAAGAAACACTAGGTGTACCTACAAATGTGAAATTCAGGATTGAATAATATTGTTGCTTTTGACAAGGAAAACAGAAGGTTGCATGCGATATTATATAGGTTGTGCAATTACGAAGACTATATGGACTGTTGTACGAGTCACCAAATCAATTTTATTGATGGTTGATAAAGTGGGTGTTTACTTTCCAAAGTCAGGTACAAGCTTTCATTTACTTATTTGAAGAAGTAACTTTATGTGTGGCGCCTTGAAACCATTGATCAAAGCCTATTTGCAATCCAATATGAAAATTCCCATATATCAAGGAAGAGAAAGAGAGCGCATTAAACATTGAAAATTCTCAGCTTCCTTAATATACCTATTACTTGCTCGTGATGTTCCCATGATAAATATCAACTGTTGGATACTTTCTTTAGATTATTCGTTAAAGCCAAGGAATCATATAGCAGCAATAGTAAATAAAGAATATCGGTGTGATGATCTTTAGGTATATGTGCGTTGTACAATAACCATGCTTCAATCGTTCATATTTCCCAACTGTGGATACACAGTGAAATTGTAAAAAATCCAACACATGGTCAGCAAAAAGAAAAGTGCAATTGGGCATCTTATGAAAGCTAGTAATATAAACTGTACTTAAGAAATTTTATAAAATAAAACTATGCAAAATGCATTTAAAGCTATTACTGGTAAAAGCAAATACATTAAAAGTTGAATATAAATTATGTTGAACATACTTGAGAACACAAGCCAGAATTGATTTTAGTATGAGATTCGTTGTTGGGAAGTCGAATGTATCAAAATCCATGTCACGTAGTCTACAACAAGTACACTTGTCTACCTTATCTTCTTTTGCTGTAGGGCGCAAACAAGTGTTATGACCATAGCCAAACTATTCAATATATATTCATTAGTCTTTCTATCATGCAAAGATACATATATATTAAAAATGAGAGTGGAATAAATAAGCAGATGGTACGAGTGAAGAGTGGAATAAATAAGCAGATGCTACGTGTGAACATGTAGTTACATGTGAAATAAATTATGATCAGGCCAAGTAAAGTTAAAATAAGTTCATAGGTTAGTGCCCTACGAATACAGAAGACCACTTAATAACTACATTGCATCGAATCAATCGTTGTGTTAAGTTCTTATAAATAAAAGAATCTGTCGATCAACATACCATTCAAACCCATCAATGCTACCAACTTCTTATGTTATTAAAATAAATGCAGAAGATTTGGGGCAAATACCTCCATTTATTCCAATATTTTCATGCATTTACTTAAAAATACTTATACCATTCTTGTACTAGAGAATGGAGATTGAGAAGAACTTTCTTTGCAAGTTTCTAGATTGAATTGCTAATACCATCTAGGGAACTTTTGCTATCATTTTCTGAATTTCTACAACATTTTTGTCTTATCAAGTAGAATATACTTTCCCTTGGAGTAGTTTTTTACTCGAGCTAGTAAGCTCAAAGGACAGTTTGGCAGTCAACTGTCTGCATATATATTGTTGGGCAACATAAACGATTGGTCCCTTATGTATTATTGTTGGTGTAAAAACAAGTACAGAGCGAAGGTAAGCTTGCTGCCAAGAGTTGGTGGCTTGTTTGCCTCAGCCAAGCCTGTGACCCAATAGCTTAGACCACGCAAGCAAGTGCTGGAGAAGGCACTTCACTTTGCTTAGATGGGACAGCTATGATTAGGGCTGTATATGAGCGAGTCGAGCTCGTCTGCTTAGCTTGAAATCAGCACAAGCTCCAGTCAAGCTATAGAAGGACAAACTCGACTCAATAGATCGAGTCACAGGCTCACAGCTCAAGCTCAACTCGTTTAAGCATGTTTACGAAGTCTCCATTTGACATAATCTCTTACATTTGTTTTAAGTTTAAAAGTTACAAAAAACAAATGATAACATATTAATGAAATTATAGTTTAATCAAGCCGAATTCACTCGACTTGTTTATAAGATCAGGTCAGTTAAGCACAAGCTCAAGTTGTTTAACGAATGAATTATGAGTTGGGCTTAACTGAACATGATCGAGCTTGAGTTGGTTCAACTCGTTATCACTTATCAGATACCAATTCACTAGAACAGACATGGCGGAGATCTTCCATAACATCCCCCCACAACACCTTTGTAGTTAATTCTCACAAACTTTTTCGGTTGCACCACTTTTTGTAGTTACACGTCTCGATCCGCTCGACTGTCCTCACGGGCACTTGATTGCACAAAGATTATTGAGTTCAACACGCCATGGCCTTGGACAAAGAGAAAGCTTGTTGACAAGGAAAGGGGACGTGCACGATAATAGCCTGCTATATTTAGAAGACTTGCATCGCGGGATGAGTCTCTCTGTTTACTTGCGTTGATGGTGCCTATAAAAATGGCAGAAGTACGCTCCACGCTTCCAGAGAAAGAGATGAAAGATGAGAATACATTCTGTGAACTTTTTATGAAATACATTACACAAAGTTGACAACCAATTGCATGCACGGAAACGCACAAGAGAGACAGAGAGCCGACAAAATGAAAAATCATTAATCAATGAGAGAGAGAGAGACGGTAATCGCAGTAGCGGCAGGCAACAAAAAATACCTTCCCTCACCTTTTATTACAAGCGAAGATATTAGTACTTCTCACGTAATGCAAAAAAGACATCAAAAGAATTCAGTACACACATCTCTTACCCAGAATATAGTACAGCCATCGCTTGCCCACAACCCATTCATATTACCAACAGTTTTAATACCACATTCTGGAGATTACTGAACACCACCCATCCCCACATAAATGATAAACGAGAACTTCAGTTGATCACTCGCTACTGATTCAAAACTCCCTTTGCATTACATTTGCTTACCTGAAAATGAAGGGTGAAAGCAAAATTGCGAGGAAATGCTATGATGAACTCGCTGCTACCTTCTTGCGGACTACTCTCTTCCTGCGTGTCTTGCTGCCCGATGTTGTCTGTGCAGGTTCCTCATTGCCCTGCTTGATGCCAAGGAGTCCAACCCCAGACACTAGAGCACTCTTCGAAATGAACCATTTCGAATTAGGTTTGCTGTCAACGGCATCAACAGGTCTCTCATAAGCCTTCAGCAGGCTGTCAGACTGAAGAAGAGGATCAACCTCCACTCCAAGCCATGCAAGCCGAGATACTTCTCCTAGCTTGATGTTCAATAATCTGCATTAATGGATAAAAAATGTTCTCAGTTAGGCTCTATAGTTAAGAATAAATAAATAAAAAATAAGTACAATACATTGATCAGTCTAGAGCATGACAAAGGGCGGACAATCACCAAAACCAGTAATTAGTTCCCAACTTGTCAACACCATACACTCCATTAAATTGACGCATCCATAGTTTTAACTTGCAAAAAACAAATTATATCACAATAATTTGTATAGATCACATTCAAGTTCAACAGGTAGCCAGACAAGAGGATGACACTGTTTGGTTTCATCTGTCGTTCAAAATTCAAAGAGCAAGTCTACTGATGGACTCAGTTGCATCAGAACCCAAGTGGGAAATCCTCCCTTTCAACCTTTCCCAAAACCTTTCCCAAAAGAACGTGTCCAAGGAACTCTAAACAGCATGCATGCCCCTGTCTAACGTTGCAAAAAGTATTTAAAAACAATCATTAGACATGTCCGGAGTATGTTTTACAGTAACAACAATCAAACAATAAAAAGTCTGAAACAATTTTAAAGCAATTAAAACAAGACCTAGCAAACTTAAATATGAAACCACAGAACATTGATATAGCATTCCCAAGTTAGGAAATAACACATGGCACCTACAGTAAAACAAGCATAACTAAGAAATTCATAAAAAAATATCTATATTACATATATAAAATAAAGTTCAACATTAAACATTGAGAACCAAGTTACTAACAAAAATGAAATAAAACAACAGATCACCCACAAGTTTTCAACAATAACTAACTAGCGTTCCCACATAAACTACTAAAAGAAAAGCCATGGGAAGTATTAGGTTTTGAAGAGAGAAGGAATCTGAAAGGACTTTTATCCTTACCATTTTCACTAACCACAACCCAAAAAAAGAAACCGAATAGTATTTATCCCAACAGTTTTCTTTCAATTATCATTGGCAATCACACGAAACTGAAAAGCAAATTTGTTTTTCTCCTAATCTTATGAGAATTTAAAGACTCCACTAACGTGTCACATAGAAAAATATGATAAAAATCAAGAAAGCTAAAAACTGAAACGCCTGCAAAAATAAAAAATATATTAAAATGACTCTCCCTATGATTTGAATTGATGAGATCAAAATCATTGTCCTAAACTCCTCAACTCAAGGAATGAACGATAATGGATTGACTAGCAATATGCAATACAGAGACTGTGTTACAGAACATGATACAGTGCCTACATCAGATTCCTGTCAAATATATTGTCTACAGCTTCTATAGGCAAGGTTTTTCGAGGTTATTAATTACAAATTTACTTTTTTTCATGAAAATATCAGGAATTAGAAAAAATTGAAATATACACAAAATAGAAAAATTTATGAAATTACGATCCACTAGTTGTCATGCAAGAACCTTTCGAAAATGTTAAGAGAAACCAGAAATGAAACTAAAAGCTTAAAAACACATTAAAAATGTTTTCCTCTAAGGAATGAATAACTTGTGATATTACCATGAATATGATATTCTCATTTCGGCATTGTTTATAAAATATCACATTAATTTCTCAGTTTTTCCATTTTACTTGTTTTTTGCAATATTGCTGTGATGTTCTAAAATATCACTGATATCTGTGACAAAGCACCAAACACTTGAAACTTGACCTAAGTGCAATTAAAAGGACAGAAATGGTCACACAGAAAAAAAAATCAGTTTAACATGTTTGCTCAACAACATGAAAATCCAACAGGTCACATCTGAAAAGTGTTTCAACCTGTTCAAATGACAATATGAAAAACCTATCAAATACCACATACCATAATAAAACCTTACTTCACAAATAACTAGCATGCAGAATAGCTCATAAGTAAAGAATCAGTATGATGGCATATTAGAATGCACAGAAAATTAACAAAGGCCTTCTCATTGTATTACTTAAGTACATCAAATCATAGGGCTGAAAAGAAAATATGAATGCAAACTTTCACAATGTGTTTGAATGGTCCAAACATGGGTCTGAAGGGTGAGTTGGTGTAAAACAAACTAAGGAACTAAAGGCAATATCAGATTCTCATTTGAGCTTTTTTTTTTTTTTACATCAAGTCCTTGTAACTCTCATACCATCATAGTTCGAACAAATTCCATGCACATTTGATTTATCCCAACATTGATATAAAAGAACCAAACCACAGTACAGTTGAAAACAAGTAAGCTGTCAGATCTAGACCAAACCATAACATTTTCACAATAGAAACATGAGAACTATTCATGGCATGTCATTGTTCTCAACCTAAGGATCTAGTAAAAAGATAATTGGTGAAGGAAGACATAAGAAAAAATATCAGCAACTACAAGTGTTACAATATTCAACACGACTCAGTTTCAGTTATGTCGTAAAACGTGAGCCTAGTCAGCCTAGGTTCCAAGCAGTAGCCTATTGTTTGAGGTGAAGAAACTTTAAAACCCCCATTAATGAGCATTACAATATTCAACACCACCATCACAGTTACATTGTCAAAAGTGAGCCCAGGCACCCGCCTAAGCCCTAGGCAGCAGACAAACACCTAAGCAGAGACACCTAGGTGCCTCAAAAAATTATATTTTTTATTTTAACATTAAAAAAACAATTTCTATTGTTCATTCTATTAATATATTGTTTGAGGTGGAGCTCTACAATCCTCACTTCTCCCCCGCTCCTTCTTTTTCCTTTTTTCTCTTTTTCTCTATATTTTCTCTCAAATTGCACCAATTAGGCCCCAGTTAGGTGCCAGCTAAGCCTCTTTTGGAGTCTGCCAACCAATCCCACCTAGCACTTTTAACTGTACAAGTCAAGATCATAATATGAGAGCAAACTGTCATATTTTCATAAAAAACGGAGAATAAGAAGCCAAAGAATAGCATAAAAGCTCACCTGAATGCAGTGCTGAAAAACATCACTACTCCAAGAACATCAAAATGATCCAACATTGCTCTTTCTGCTCCATATAGAAGTTGATACCGCATATTTGCATAAAGGCCTAAGAATGCCCCATAACCAAGAGCGTTGGTACTGATGGCAGGCAATGTCACTGATATCCTGTAACCCAGTGAAAAAATAATAAGTACATGAAGAAGGCAAAAAGTCAAATAAGTATCATCAGCCAATAAACAATGAAATACCTCTCCTCTTTCTTTGACGCACAAGCTTTGGATAGACAACCTTGAATTGCTCCACCAACCACTCCAACTGTACACAATTGTGCAGCTCTATAAAAGAATGAATGGATTCTTTTCTGCAAATCAAATTCTCGAAGAGGATAGCTCTTTTCAAAGATATTGTTGGGAAGCTTCTGCAAAGTATTCTGTAAATCAAATTGGAATGTATTTCCATATGAACGGCAAGGAGCAAGAGACCAAACAACCACTGCATTGCAGGCTGAAACTGTCAAGATATTAATAAGTGCAAGATCCCACTCCTTCTTTAGCCTGCATAAAATGAGCCCTGTCAAAATTGGGGGAAAAAAAAAAACAAAAGTAATTCACTGAATCACTATTAAGGAGAACATGATAGAAAAAAAAACCAGTACCTTCCCTTTCGATTCTGAATCTCCCACCAGGCAGTACAACCAATTGTAGAAACTTGTTCTAGGACCATTTTCCATAAGAAAGATGGATCTGCAAGCATTCTGAAAACACAAAAAAGGCATTAAATCTAGAGCAATATACATAGACACTCCAAATAGTAATCCACATTGAAGTCTAGTTTTAATTTAACAGACTTTTAAACAAATGAACAATCTAAAATGGACTGTTCAAAAATAACCCTTGAAAGTTTTAAAACAAGGTGAAAAAAAAAAGCAACCAAGTAATCATGGTCAACAGCCAGAGACAGTTTCATCAATGGACTTCTAAAGGATAGATGGTTAAAGGTAACCACCAGAACTGATAGAACAGACATAAATTTTGGTGCATAAAAATGTCGTGTAGGTGACTGGATTTTTTTTTATGGTGGCTCCAATCACAACCATATATGTTCCAAAAAAGTTACCAACACTCAAAACAAGCTAACTAGCTCAATTTAGGTAAGAATAGTACCTGCCAATGAAAGCCCTAGATACTGCTTGAGGAAGAGACCGGGAAATAAACCTTGCGGTGGTTGGCCTGGCAGTGATTGACAGGTACTTCACCATCTGAGCAGAGCTGACCAAACCCTGTAGCAGATGAGGTCAGTATCTCCATTCCACTTTTAGTTCCTATACAAACAAGAGAAACAAGACTTCACCATTTCATAAGCTTGACGAAGTCCAGCAGGCAAATGCATCATTGTTTTAGACCATTCTTGCAGGACTGCCTCTACAAACTTCCGATCAAATAGCTGGCAACATAAACCCATGTCAGTCAGTAGCAATCAAAAAAGAACATTGGTATATAATTCGCTCTTGCCAGCGCATAGGTATCAACATACCTCTTGAAGAACAAGCCGTCTCCTAAACCATCCTCCCTCATCTCCTTCATCACCATCTTCAAAATCACCAAAATAGTCATCGTCATCGCCACCATCATCACCTCCATCACCACCACCATGATTATTCTGCTTCCCAATGTTGCCACTACCACCTCCATCTGCTAGCTACAATAGTATATATACATTATATACAAGATACTTAATCTGACAAATCTTGTAAAGCAAAGACAGCCTGCAGAAATTTTTGTTATAGGATGAGGAGGAAAAATCATCTTAGATCCTAATGAAGTTTCAATAAAATTCATGTAAGGAAGAAGTTTTTGCTGCTTAATCAAACTTAATGAAGTTTCAACAGGATTGTACTGATTAAAAACTCAACCCACTCAACACTGTCTCATTCATCTGAATATCATGCACTAATTCCTAGGAAATAGATAGAATAAAGTATATCTTCCCTAAGCACTTACAGTCAATTGTTCTGGAAAAAAAAAGGTTTGTCTAAAAGAAAACTAGATATAAAGTATAAACCTATCCATTAACTAATTGTCAGTCCCTTTTCCTTTTGCGCAAAAGAGTACTTGGCAACCTTCCGTGCTTAAAATTTTCCTTTCAATCAATGGAGATTATAGTTCTCTGGATGACAAATATTTTCACACACACAGAAAAGACGCCTTGCAACAGCAAGGGACATGTATGCACATCACTATGCACAAACCTACAGAAAAGCAACTAATCAATACATGCTTCTGGCCATGTGCATCATTTCACAAGCTATTTATTTTAGACGACAAGGATAAAAAGATAGCATTAAAGGGGTCAAAACAAGTGGAGAGAGCTAATGCTGAAACCTTTTAAACAAAAAGGGATAACATTCACAACAACAGACTACAGAAAATCTTTTATTGATAGGAAAATATATGGAATAACTAGTTACTGAGACATAGCATGACACCAAAAGGTCTGTCTGAGAAGGTGTCAAATCAAATGGAAAGAGCTAGACTTAAAACCTTTTAATTGAACAGTGGCAGATCCTAATAAATGCAGAAAAAAAAATATTTCATGAATAGGAAAATGAGATGGACTAATCAGCCAAAAGGACTGGCTGATATTAGGGAATCATCGACTTCAATTGTGTGATTCATTCATATTCACCCATATCCATGACATTTTGGAAGATTGGAAATAATATTGCTAATTTTTCCAGTAATAACTGGAATTCCTGCTGAAAATTTCAAAATGCCGTAAACAAATATGCAAGTGATATTGAAGAAGTCACGTCACAATAGTATCATGATATTTATGTAAGAATTTCTTTTATAACTTTTACGCATTTAAGGATAGACTTTCCTGCTCTTTTTCATTTTCCTAGTTTTGCAACAAAAAATCAACATATTTCTTAATAAAATGACCATATCAGTTTGCACATTTCTTAAAGAACATATATATTTTATTCTTTTAGTACTGTCCAAGACTTTCCCAAGATTTTCAAAAGAAACACCAGAAGGCAGAAAGAAACCTTCACAAGAAATAGTGGAGAATGATATTGGGGCATTCACTTTCTAATGACAAATTCAGACTAACTTCCATTTTTATCCAAAAGTACTTTAAGAAATTAAAAGTCTTTCTACATTAAAGTAAAGTTATCATTCAACAACTAGCTGAGTTCAAGGTTGGGTGTGATATCTAAATAAACAGAAAATTCTAACCCAGAGTTTAAGAATTACGTTCTGACAGCAGCTGAAATAATTTAATAAACTTTGACCAAAACCGCAGCTGCTTCCTTTTCTGGAAACCACAATTAACATGTTTTGTCATGTGTGCTCTTAAAAAAGAAAGATATATCAAGCCATCCAATAAACATTGGAGATGCCACAACTACTTCCAGCACCAGCATGGCTTAGTGATGGTAACCTCTTGCAAACTGTCCTATCTGGCAATGTGCCAGCAACACTGTATGCACCAGTTCTCATGCCGAGGCATCAAAAGAAACAGCAGGAAGACACAAAGTGTATCGTCCTATGGTACAGGAACAACAGGCCATACAGCTTGAGTCTCACACATGATACACACATCCCTCTTTTTAGAAGTTTACAATCGATATTTATCTGAGGAGAAGCTAACCACTAGCCAGAATGTTTAAAATAATAAAAGAAGTTCAGATGATAAACATAGGTTTCCCTGTTTTTGAAATTGCGATCTGTTGCTATGCCTGGGTATAGTCAACGGTTAATAAATCTCTACACCGACTTTGTGAGAACTAACAATTTTGAGAAAGAATGCCAATTGATGTCAACAACTTCTTAGAAAGACAACTAATTGGTCAAAACCAACAGATATCCATATCCCTGTGCCCCACAAGTCCCAATCCTTGCATCTTTTCATATGATTCTCAGAAAGTGAAAGAAAATTAATAATATTGAAACAAGTAAGATACCTATTCCAGTTAAACTTACAAGTATCTAACACAAATTCCCTGACAAGCCTTTTTATCACCAATATGTTCCTAACAGGGAAACACCCTGTGAAATTCTAAATCCCTGGGTCTGAAAAAGGTTCAGAATCATACAACCAACAAGCAATCTTTCGGTTGATTGGATAAACAAAGACAGCACTAAATTAAAGAACGATAAGGGACAACGGTTGCGGCAACAAGTTGTGCTATTAGAGTATTAGGCGAGAAATGCTAGTAACAATTAATCTAGTCCTCCAGCTGGACACACCAGTACACCCTCGCACCTCCATTGCTAGACTTGCCGAAAAGGCAGAAGCTGACAGCAGTCCATCCATCCTCGAACCATTGAAACCACGGAACAATTATATTCCTCTTAAATCACATCCTGCAATGGTCGACAGAAACTGTTGCGCTGGCCCGCATACCCAACGGTGCTCCGGCTCACCATTTCACACTTTGACATCATACCCAACAACGTAAACCCAGTTCTTGCTCCCAGTTCCATCAATTTTCTTTTTGAAAGCGAGACGTTTCATCCCCTTTCTTCTATCCATAACAGTATATGGAAACGACTTCGAAAGAAGAAAGTAATTCGAACCATTTCAAAAGCAATAACTGCTAAAATTCCCACGCCCCCATGTACAATAATCGCTAAACCTGTACATTATTAATTAATCCTTCACATGCACTGCTATCAAGCATCAAAGTGAACCCCTATAATACCAAACAAGAAAATTCAAATATGAAAAAAAAAAGGATATACAAGATAAAAGAAAGGCGGAACAACCTGTGGGCTAACTTTCGACGTCTTCTGCGCTAAATCCAGCTTCCCCTTCTCAAGTGTCACGGTCCCGAAAGCCCCATATTCCCGCTGCTTCATCACCGGCACCGCCATCGCCGAAGAAGAGGAAGAAGCCGCCCCATCCAACCCATCGCTCGGTATCTTCCAGCACCGCTCCAGCGACTCCCTGGGGTCCGTCTCAACAACGGCCCTGATCTTGCGAGACGGCAGAGAGCCCCCATTCCTCCATGAACAAGGAACTAGAACCACTGGCGCCGGGACAAATTCCTGGGCGTGCCACCGGCAGGACTTGTGGGAACTGATAGGCGTGACGAGCGAGGCGGTGGACAAAGAGGAGAGAGACATCTCGCCCTCTTTATGGGAAACCTCAAACGCACATCCCTCTTCAGAATGAAAGACAGAAAAAAGCAAAGAGGGAATAAGAAAACGGATGCTACCGTATGATTTACAATGGAGAATTTAGTTTCGGGCTAGGAGGCTAAGGATTTCCAGGAACCCTGCGGCTCCTCTATCTCTTTCTCTCTGAGTTTCAGAGAAGTAGGCGATGGCGCAAAGAGATGTTCGCAGTTTAGCTCCCCGTCGCCTTATATAGGTGGAGCAGCGGCTACCCAATCCGGAATTGGGATCATCTTCTCGAAATTACGACCGCACCACTGCGTCTCATTTCGGGTCCACTGGAACCAAGACCCGATTCCGGAGTCCGCCGGGCCTTGGCCGGCCGGTCGCCGTTGGCTCTCGCCGACCTTGGACCTTAAAACTCTCTTGTGTCCAAGTGAAGCCCCAAAAGTTCCTCCTCTTGTTTTAGAGTTCAGATTGCTTTGAAATTTAAGTGGAAAATGAAACACCTACCAACTAAAATATCGGGCATCTACCATTTACAATTAAAAAAACAGTATTCATAAAAAATCAATCTGATGACCAAACTTTCATCTTTCATCGATTTATCAGTATAATTCAATCAAATCGGTTGTGAGTCGACAAAAAGTGTTACAAGTTTTATTCTTAAACTTTCGAAAAATTGAATAGTTAAAAATAACATGTACCACTCTTGAGTCGACTACCAAATTGAAATCGATTCATGACCTATTTGAATAATCCGATTCAGGCCGATTTCTGTAACCCTTGTCTTAAAATCCACACTTGAGTTTGGAGGATTGATTATTTTCATCATCATAAAAAGGGATGTATGTATAAAACTGGTGATATAGAGACATTTGTGTAGAGAACTTAGGGAGAGGCTTGGAAAACTATACCAGTTTCACATGAGCCTACAATCATCTGGCTGGGTCTAGTGGGCTTGATGTGGTTCAGGCTTGGTGGACCGTGTGGTGAAGGAGGTGGGCTAGGTCAAGTAACAGATGGCTCACCAAACTTGCTAGGTGAGAAGGAGGCGAACCCTTTTTCTCTCTTTGCATGGGTGGCCCACCAATGCCAGTCAAACATTGACTGGTTGGTGAACTCTGAGACCTGACAGAAAAGGCATAGGAAGAATCAAAGTCAATAAATAGCTTGCTGGACACAGGTGGTAATAATAAGTGGGTGTTCTGAAGGGTGTCAGGTTGAAGGTCCTCAGCCAAACCTCAACTTCTTTATCAGCTCGAGCTTTTTGTATTGTCTTAGTAAGCCACCGCGTTCTCTCTCGAAAGGACACCTTGTATTTATGGTTAAAAGAAGGTGAAAAGAAATCAAGGTTTTTGAACATGTTAGACAGAAGCAGAACTGGAGGCGATGTTCATCAGTCTCTTCTTCGATGGTATCTGAAACGCCTACCAAGTTGTACTGAAAAATTTTCAGATATCCCAGTTATACTGCAAATCATAAACCTCTTTAAGGAATTAGAAGGCCTAGTATGCTGTAATGCGTGGCTGCATCAAAATTATTATTTTACAGATTCAGAATGAAAACCTGTTGTTCCATTTAATTCGATTCGGACACCTCCAGCTCTGATATGTCTATTGGCAAGAATAGCATGGAGTTCAGAATTCTAGGTGTACTCAATACCTCCAAATGAAAGAGGAATCCATCCATGGTTGATTCCCTAGGAGAGTAATAGGGATGGAACTCGTGAATTTTTTCTTTTATGTTCTTCAATGGAACTAGCCACTAGATTCCTTCAAAAACAACAGAATCCCTGAATTGCTTACTATTTGTTTGGTTGGCAGTTGGCAGTTGGCACTATGATTGTGTTGAAAAACCTGCTTTTCGCATCGACAGAGGTCTGTGAACCTAGGTTGAAGCCAAAACCAGGTTTCTAGCACGCTTTCAGTGACAAACAGAAGTAGTTCCAATAAATAAGATCTTAAATCAAGTACAAGATTTGTTATGAGACAACTTGATGCATTTTGTTTAAAAGATCAAAACATAACATCAAGGCAAACAAGAAACAGATATGAACACCAAATAAAAAGGACGAAAAATATCATAATCCCATCTTTGTTCCTTCAGCACGAGTTATCATTCTTCAGGTTTATTACACTTCTTTGATAGCAGGACCTTTCAGGAAGGTCTTGCATAAACCTTTGAGCTGCTCCTGATGCAGATCATTCTCTTCAACACTTTGAATTGCTTCCTTGGCAGTGTCATCCTAGGCAAGTTCAAAAGTCAGACCAACAGAAAATAGCAGTTGAAATAAATAATTGCAAAAAATACATGTTCCGCACTCAAAACATGTGTATAAAAGTTAGTCATACTTCATCTACTTTCTTTGGGCTATAGGGTGACTAAGTCTTCACATTCCAGCCACCTGGTTAGGGGGTTTGAAATTGAGACCCTCAAGTTGAAGTGTCAAAAACTCAATACTCAGCAAATGACACTTGGCATTAATCTGAGAGTCAGGTCTGCATAGCACCAGCTTGCCGCTTGAATGTTCAAGAAAAGAGAAGAGTTCTGGGTTGAAACCTAGTACCCAAAGGCAATATAGTTTTCTAACACAAAAATTCTTTGTAAGTAAAGGTTGAAATGTACACCGACTACAACCAGGTATGAAACTTGAAATTGCTAGGGAAGCACACCTTTTCTATTACTGAAAACCAAAAAACAGTAAAGCAATGATCGTATTTGTTCTTTTCATCGGTAAAAGGTGTACAACTACAAAATAAGCCTGTCTCAATAGAACTGAAAAGCAACATAAGCAATTTTAAGTTTTTAACCGGATCAGGAAACTGAAGCTCTCCAATAAAATTTTCTTTTCCATTATTCCTTAATACGACAGAGAAAAATAAGCAACCAATTATTGCAGAAAATCCAAGCATACAGAAAAGAACTGACTGGGATGAAACTATAAGCAGGGCTTAGTATTTGCTTTTCTTACATCAGAAGATTGTAAGGGGACAAAATATGCATACCTACAGAACAAAAAGTTCTAAACAAATAACTATCGCTGATTAAACAAAAAGTTCTGAACAGATAATTTCAGCAAAAATCAGGTGATCCTTAAAACTCTTAATTAAGTGAAGAAGTATAAGCTATTCCTACCTATGACAAAAAGAAAAGGCATCCACACAATCAAGAGAATCTGAAAGGAAACAAGGGTGCAATGAAGACATACGTCCAACATATTTGTTGTAAGAAGGTTATGTATGATGTCCAATACAACATCCTTGAAGAACTCCGGATGGTATTGAAGGCCCAGCACATGGTCTCCAATCGAAAACATCTCAATTTTTGTTTTCTTTGAAGACCCAAGAATGAGAGCTCCTGGAGGAACACAACTGACCTAAATAACAGGAAAAGGCAATACTTAGTTTCACATAGCAATCCCACGTCAACCATCCTGTTGGTACCATACAACAATTTTTTAAGTTATCCATTTTTTAAAAAATAATAACATTTTTTGCCAATAGCCAACCAATTCAGCTGGACCCGCTGAAGAAAATTCATTTTTCTGATTTTTAGATCGCTTGATATTAACAGTAAAGAAACATTATTGTAGTTAAAAGACTTGGTCTCCGCATGTGACAACAAAAGCAGAGGAAAAGATGGGGTTCAATGATGACAAACCTGGTCACGGTGACTAACTAATACATTAACAGTTGGAGGTAACTGCACGTTGAACGCTTTAGAAACGAGCTCAGTATCCAAGTGAACTTGCTTCAGACCAAGTTCCCATCCTACGTCTGATCGACCAGTTTTGCCACCTAATGCTCGGGCCAATACCTGTTTGGTGAGAAGGCTACACAGTTAACGAACAAGCTGAGAACACATAGCCGAAGAAACATGATTGCCGTGCAAAAATAAATAAATCAATATCATCAACTTGGTTGTAACTGTAGCTGTTATTGATTGCCTTGCATCCATAAATAGTCCAGTAAAAAGGAAAATAATCTCATTTAAAACTGAGGGTTGCTGCTGATGTGGGCATTGCTGTGATAAACCTCTGCAGAAGTTCAGCCCAGAGTTTTATCAAGAAAGGTCAACTCTGCAGAAGTTTGACTTTCTGTCCTGTTCCACATACTATATATAAATAGTAACATATGCCAAACATATAACACGATATTCAGCACATGATGCCGTACTAATAACCATCCATTTACACATTTTTTATGCACGTAAACGGTTTCAAGCAAACCCTGAGCTTGGTTTGTTTAGGATTGAACCATCTCGAATTCATGGCGTACACAGATTTTTCCATCGCATGAGTTTGTTATTTTCTTACGCAATTCGCATTGTTGACAAAACCCAAAGAGATGGACAAATTAAAACCTGTTTTTACCCCATGGAAGCTCATTTTGTTGGAGAACAGAAAAAAGTAGACAATGTTTTTACAAATATTTTGCACAGACGTTGAAGAAACTGAAAAAAAGCATGCATGTACCTGGTGGCCAAAGCAAATGCCAAGCACCTTCTTCTTCTTCTGGTTCAACACTTTGAGAACCTCACACAGTTTCAGTACCCAATCATCATCTGCATGGGCATCAGCAGGGCTGCCCGTGATGACGAACCCTGCGAACGTGTCGATCTCATTCTCGAACGAGAAATCGCCATCCATCACAGAGTACACTACCCACTCCTCCCCATCATCCGCAAGCAACTTCTCCGACATCTTGTCAAAACCACCATAAGTTTTCTGCACGAATTCAGAGCCATTGCCGGTCTTTAGCACAGCGAACCGGCGAGAAGACATGGTTCTTCGCTTACTGAGAGAGAGCTATAGAGGCTGGCACCTACAGAAGATTTGTGGTTTTGTGTTATCAAACACGTAGCACCGCAATCAACAATCACGTGATTAAATAGTTAAAAACTGTGATTCTTCAGCCTATGACCAAAAACAGACATCCGTTAGGAATTGGAGAAATCCTCACTCCTGTCCAAGCAGACGAACCATGACAACGGCAGCCCTAAAATCAAGGCTTTGAACATGGACCTAAAAAAGAAACATCATTTATCAATCAGTAATTTTTCGTTTTCATCTTCTATATGAGAATTTTCTTTAATTTTGACAATTAGAAGTAAGTCAATTTATTGTCCGTCCCAGTTTTCTTTAAAGTTTTACGCCTTTCCAGAAATGACACAGATTCGGTTTAACCGGATAATGAAAAGGGTGAATGTTTGACCACAAGTCTTACGCAGACCCAAAACTCCGGGAGCTCTACCGGCTCTCGTGGCCAGAAAACACGGCGATGCAGAAGATTAAGACGAATAAGAAATCGCATTACTCTTCCAGCCAGGCAGCGTCCAAACCGGAGAACATGATCGATCAAGAAGAAGCTTCTTCACCAGCCAAGCTTCTGGTTTCCGGCGGAAATCGACGGCCAGCAGCGATCCAGCGCCACGCTGTCCGCAATTCCGTACCTGCAACAGTTTACTTCTTCTCAACTGTACTCATCCAGAGACCGATTCAACGAAGAAGAATCAAAGAAAAGCGAGCCATACCAAGTTTAGGAGCGAAGAAGGCGAACATGGTAATACCAAAAGAGGGAAGACAACGAACGGAGCAGAGCACCAGAATCCCGAAGGAGTGGGAGCCTCCATAACGTGGTTATCCCCGAGGACGGGCAGAACAAGGCGAGAACCAACTCAAAAGGAAAGGAAAAACTTGCGTATTATGACCCGACCTTTGTTCTAATTCCGTAAAAGTGCATAAATTTTCGAAAAAATTGTGAAGGAAATACTTTTTCATTTTCTTGAAAAGGGAATAAGACATTTTGTTTGAGGTATTAGAAACTAAGGTCATTTGATGGTTTAGAATTTTGATTCAAATCATAATTTATCATGGAATCAAAATTCTAGATAAACAAAATACCTCGTTTATTTAAATAATTTTAATTTCTTAAAAAAAAAATTAGAAACGCCCCCTCATTAGCGGGGCGAGTATTTGGGGCTGATCTTTTAGAAGAATGTTCCGGTGCTAACGCCAATAAAATCGAAACTACATTTCAATGATATTTTTTATTTTTTCAAATGTTTTTCGATTTGTAACTTGTGAATAAGTAGAATATCATAACAAACAACCTGCACCACATTTATTAATTTTACCATCATCCACTTTAATATTCAACTACCGGATATTAATTTCTCTCACACTTTATGGAAAAAAAAAAAAGTGGCAAACACAAGGAACATAATGCTTTCGAACTCATTTGGCGCATCGATGCAAACACAGCCTAGAACACGTGGACTAGTGTGGACCATCGCTCACGTACACCAGTCCCGGGTAAATTGTTTTTTTCTGTACAAATACTTCGTATTCTTTTTGTGTGGACGAAGTTACAATTCAAAGTACCAGTGTGCTAAGGCCAAGCGAAACCAAGGGGCGGCCCCACTCCCTCCTATTTTGGGAAAACTTTTAATTTGGCCTTGCTAAAAAGTTTGAAATTTTTTTTTTTCTAAAAAAAAAATGAAAAATTAAAATGTTAATATATTTTCATATCGATACTTCAAGGTAATTTTTCTCATTTATGTATTGGGACATTTGAAAATTTAAAATTTTATAACTAGTACTCCTTAGCCAAATTTTTCTGGCTCCGCCAAGTTTAGTTCGTCTAATCTTAGCTTCACCCAAGCACCATTTGAAGTGTCGATAATTTGCGTTAAAGACTAATTACAACCTAATTACATATTTTATGTATTTGTGCTATGGTCACATATACAAGATGTGTATGTCAAATTCTCCCATATATGTCTCCCCAATGAACCAATTAATATCAATAAACAAGTTTGTCTTTGATATTTTATGAATTAGGGACGCATAATTGGGCAAGGAGAGGAAAACCATTGAAGTTATTGCCCTTGTGCAGCCTCTAAAGCACGCGATAGCTATGATAAAGTAAAGGCAAGTCTCTAATTACAATCAAACATCGTGAATTGTTCTAAGTAACAACATTTTGAACGTTTGCTAAACTAAGATGTGACATTTGGCCTACCAATTTAAACTCCACGATAAATTAAGTTGCAGTAGTGGAAGATATATATTTTATATTATTATTTGTTTAAATTTAATTTCTGGTAAGTTATTCCTAGATGATCGTGATTCTCCTGATAAGTGCAATAGTTGTTTTTTACCAACATGTGTTGAATTTAATATATCTAAAACATGAATTGTAAGCCATAAAAATAGTCGCATCCATAAGCAGCACATGTAAGGCAAAAAAAATCTAAAAAAAAAATAAAAATCAACAGTGGCCCTGCCGATTGGTGAATCAACCGAATCACAGGAAAACACTTGAAGGCTATTTTTAACAAATAAAAGAAAAAAATGTGTAAAATAATTAAAATAGATTGATTATATGGCACTGAGAACCTGACTCGGAATTGGATCACTTTGGTATAGAGTCGGGCCTATTTTATAATGGTTGTTGTAAGTGACGCAAACTTTTAATCTCTGTCACACGGATATGTGGGTTTAACCTATGTACCTGTTCCGATACGCCGACAAGTATATCCGGATACGGATACAGGTGGAACATGCCAAAAAATAAACTTATTAATTTAATGTTATTTTCATTTTATCAATTGTTTGTGATGCATCCAATTATTTTCATAAACAATTCTTTCAAATACTAAGCACTTTTACGGTAAAACGAACTTTTATAAGTTATTGTAATAGTGAACTATTAATTTAATGTTTTTTTCCATTTTACCATTTTTTATAATATAAAATTTGTCTATCCAAATTTCAAAATTGTTGTGTCTATACCCCTATTGTCGCACCCATACCCATGTCGTACCCACACCCATGTGATATAGCTTTTAATATATCCAATTTAATCTCATCTTCATCCGAGTCAAATACTAATAGGAATTTATTTTTTAATATTTATTGAAAGGAAATTATATTTATTGTCAAACTCTCAAAGCTATAATTTTATGTTTATAAGGTTTTAGCTTGATTCAGAGCTTAAATAAACTTAACAATATATCTTTTAATTCTTAAATAAACTTAACAATATATCTTTCAATTAAGGTTTTACGCTTCCCACCGTTTCCAACTAACACACCAAAACATAAGTTTGGCAAACATAAGATGAAAACTTAAATGAAACTTTAAATTTGACAGACGTAAGATGAAAATTTTTGTATATATGATATGGATGGATTTTTATCAGATTTCAGATCCAATGCGAATTCAAATAGTTGAGCTCAATACTGAATCAAGGTCCAATTATTATCCATATATTTTTTGCCATACCGGGTTTGAGTAAACACATTCAAAAAGGATAAAGGAACAAATCTTGTTACTCTCTTCCAATGAATTAATTTGAGAGTAAATGTAAATGTGGGGAACCGCTGATGCATAGTCGGCACCTGACCTGACAGAGCTCTCAAGGCAGAGCCATTATTATTTTCAGGGTGGGCTAAACAGTTCAATATAGTATCTGGGTATGATCAAATTGAATCTGAATATAAAAAATACATTACACAATTATTTTTTTTTAATGTTTTTTTTCCAATTAGTTGAGGTGTAGCAATGTAAAAAAATAGATTGAACAACTAAAACTTTTTAATTTTTTTAATGTTTTTCTTTTCTTTTCAATTAGTAGGGAAGTGGCCATGACCTAAGTGGCCTCCACCTCCTCTGCCCCGACAGAGCTTAAGCTGGTTATTGGTGTCCGGTCGGGTTAGTCTGAGTTTGGAACTAAAAGCTCTCTCTATATATATATATATATATTTATTTATTTATTTATTTATTTATTTATCTCCCTACACTTTTTAACTTGGTTTTAAAAATTTTTGAAACTTTTGATAAATCGAGTGTCTCTGAGATATAAAAAATAAAACATTAAGAATTTTAATTTTTTAAATAAAAACAGGCTTCAAACCGGATACGGACAAATATGAAGCTGACGTTCAAGCTGAACAAGAGCTTCTCGAACCTTGGGCGGCGCCGGCCCGGCCGAATGCTTAATTCGGTTGCGTATCGAATGATTCGACCCGCACGGCCTCTTTCTTGAAGGTTCCAAAGCGTTGGGGGGCATATGGAGAAGGGATGGTGGGAACAAGGAAGTTCTGAAACAGTACCATGAGGAGGGTTCAGGGATTAAGCCGTCCTCTTCTCAATGCTCGTCTTCTCCGATCAGCATCACCGCCTATACCATCGCCAGCACCCTCATCGTCGTCGTTACTTCCACCACCACCATCGTGGTTGTCTCGTCTGGGAGCCAATTCCCGGGAGTTCCTGCTTCCTGCGAATGGGGTCCTCTCGTCCTCCTTCGCCACCGCCGGAGCAGCCGCAATGGCGAGGGAAGCGCCGGGGGAAGCGGTACCTAGTTTCTCCATGAAGGAGCTCCTGTTGTATCAGTACGCCGCTTGCCCCTTCTGTAACAAGGTCAGAGGTTGGTGTTTATTCTCTCTCCCATTGTCTTGTTCTTCTTATTGTTCGAATTATTTTTTGGCAACTTTCTGGGATTTTCTTTTTTCTGAGCATGAGGGATTTCTTGTACTTCCTGCGTCGTTTCTGTTCGTTTTATTGTTCTTCTAGTGCGGCGTTGGCCTTGCCTTTTTGGGATGATTAGAGGATTCACTATTTGAGCTCCTTCTTCACGCGAATTGAGTTGTTTTCTATGATCGTGGTGCAAGCCCAAAACTTTTTTACGGGAACTTCATGTTACTGACGCATGTTTGAAAACTTTTACATCGGTTAGGCGCTTCCTCAATCAAGTAAAAAGCAATGTTGCACCATTGAATTTCTTTCATGTTTTATCTGCATTTTTTTTTCGTGATTTTGACGAGAGTCATAATTTAGCTCGAAATATTTTTGTTTGCTGTCTTCTTAGCAAGTAGTTTTTTTTTTTTTTTTCTTTCTGGCTTTGTTTGGGAAGTTCTATTTATAGTGAGATTGATGTTTGACAAGGGTAACATCCCATATCCTAATCTGCTATGGAGCGTTTGCCTTCTGAATTATTGACGCTATGTGTCTGTTGTTCTCACTCTGATGCATTCGATGCATTTTTCTAGCTTTTCTGGACTACAATAAGTTGCCTTATAAAGTAGTCGAGGTGAATCCCATAAGCAAGAAGGAGATCAAATGGTCAGAATATAAGAAGGTGCCTGTCGTGGTTCTTGACGGAAAGCAACTCAACGACTCATTTCGTGAGTATTTTAGTTTGTCTTAGATCTGTATCTTGTATTTGTAGCAGAAATCGCTTTCTTCTCTGTTCATTGTTTAGTGTAACTTTCAATATAAGATGGTTGTTCCGAATGGCCTTCCTTCGAGGAAATGATCGTTGAAGATCTTATTCTAAAGCACGCTCATGCTATTTTCTCTGTCTACCTCAGAGATAATAGAGACCCTTCAGCAACATATTAATCCGACAGAAGAGAATTCAACTGGTTCTGCTGTGGTGGAAGAAAAAGAATGGTGCAGGTAATGTGGCTTATTGTGTCTTTTTTGTTTTACCATCGACTCGCTTCCTGTTTTCAATGATCTTTGTAACTCCAAGTTTTCTGCATGAAAAATTGTCTTCATTGTTGTATTCCTAGTATTGATAACAATACGTGGATAGCCTAGAGAATACTAAAGAGATGAAAGATGAACAATTTTGTCTGCTATAAATGCAAGTTGAACTGCTTGTCTATGTTAAGTCTGACAAATGAGCTGAGTGCTGAGGGGTTTGAAGTTTGAACTCAGTTTTTGTCCTCTTCAAAGGCCTTACACATGTTTGTAAACTCAACAAGGGCATGAGATTCTCATGAGGTTTAGGTGTTGGACCTCACCACCTTTCTGGTTAATTGTGTACGCTTGTCTATGTTAAGTCTGACAAATGAGCTGAGTGCTGAGGGGTTTGAAGTTTGAACTCAGTTTTTGTCCTCTTCAAAGGCCTTACACATGTTTGTAAACTCAACAAGGGCATGAGATTCTCATGAGTTTTAGGTGTTGGACCTCACCACCTTTCTGGTTAATTGTGTACGGGCTGGCTGGAGCTTGTTCGAAGAAATGAAAGAGCATGGGCTCATTTGTGTTATTCTGAAGCCTGGTAATATTGGAGTTTTTGAACTGTTGGAAGCATCTTCACAAGACTGTCAAGTTTTTATCAGCTGAAAAGGAGGCACGTTCTTTTTATGTGTCGAGAAAACTTTCAACTGTATAGACTCAAATTTAATTTCTCATGTCCATGCACACACACACATACACACGAAAAGATGGGGAAAGGAGATGTTGGAGATGAAGAGGAAGGAATATGACAAAGTCTCCCTGTGAAAATTATATCGTTTTGTTAGATGTCGGGTTTGAGACTATGGATCGGGTGCCCCTGGGACTGATCCAAGTGCTTATGAACAGGGGTCGACAGCTGAGTCACAGTGGTACGCCACTTTGGTGGCGTACCACGTACCAGTACGAGGGTACGTTCTGGTACGGCCCGAATCTGGATCCGGGTCGGATCCAGATTCAAACATCATAATTACAAAAAAACTCAAAAATCATGATTTTTTTTACTTGTTTTTGATTTTTTTTTTACTTTAACATAAGAAGTCTCATTATAACTTAAAAAAATCATGATTTTAAGTTACTTGTGGTTTAATTATATATAATAATTATGGTTTAATTATATATAATAATTATTTTTTTGAATTAATTATATATAATAGTCGCCGTACCCGTACCATGATTTTAAAAAATGCCGTACCCGTACCCCCGTACCCGAACCCGTACCATTGTGACATAGGGTCGAAGGATCCAAATTAGGGAATGACATGTTCTTGAGCATTAGCCCTCTGGAGAAAGGAGAACCCTAGTCTGGGATTAGGGCTGAGTGTGTGTGCAAGTTTGGGGATCCTCTCTTGTACGGGTTTACCAAGGTTACCGGTGGCTAACAATGGTATCAAAGCTAGTCTCCGACGGCAACCTGATGGTGGCTGTTGTAGAGCAATTGGGTTGGATAGATTGATGGAAGGTGAAATTAGAAGATTCTTTCGATAGGATCGATCAACAAATGTTCGACATCGACCAGAAATTCAGACGATTAGCTCAAGACAATTCATTATTAAGGAGCTATTGGAGGAGTTGCCCCACAAGGTCTCCAAAGCCTTTGAGCAGTTACAACTTGGAAAGATGCAACACCCGCCTCTGGAGTTTCATATGGGAATGCTCAACATGGACGATGCATCGATGGTCGTTGTTGTAGAGACCATGCTTGTAGTCGAGGGAGAGGATGTGGTAGCTAATTGTACCATTGTGCCGCACAGTCCACATGGTAGAGAAGCTTCATTGCTAGGTCATTTTGTTGCCAACAGTCAGCAACATAATATTCCTGTTCGACCAATAATTCCAGTTGCTATCTTGGAGCATATTGGATGCAGAAAGGAACAAGATCATTCAGCATATGACTATTCAAAACTATCTTATCATTGCCAACAACTTGGTTGCTATGCTAGGTTGTCAATGGAAGTGTTGAATGATAGTTATGGTTCTTTATATGCAGAAAAGGCGAACCGAGGAGGCGTTGAGCATGAAGTACCTACCGGAAGGCAGGGAGAGAGGGATTGTAGTGAGAAGGGTGGTGACGAGAAGAAAATGCTGCCAAACATACTAAGGCAGCCGAAGAAACCCTCCCGGTATGGCGAACGTGATCACTCAATTGACAACAAAAAATCATGGTTGAACCCTAGCTCTCATCTTCTTATTAAAGGTGATAACGACTTCACATCAGGAGACGAGGTCCTTGTACCACTCTACGATGGCTCTAGGATGGTGTCTCAGATAAGCAAGAAACGAAAATTCGTCGTGGATGGAGTCTTCTATGTGGAATTGAACGAGGTGCTGACGGAGTAAGGACTAGCGGCAGAGAATCCCTTCATCCCTGGAATAGGACGCAAAGATGGCGACACCAGAAAGTGGAAGGGGGGCTCAACAAGGCAGCCTGAGAAACCCCCTTGGAGCCAAGCCATGGCAGCCAACGTCGTTGAGGGGGAGATTGGGGCAGTAGTGCCGACCCATTCCAGGATGGAGATATTGAAAGGTTGGCCAGTGAGCTTGAGGAACAAAAGAGATACTCAACTAAGAACAAAATACAGATGCCTCGTCCTCATCCTCTTGTGGAAGGTAACTAACGACTTAGCTTCAGGAGACAATATCTTGGGCACGTGGAGTTTTGCAACCCACTGAAAATTGAATTATACAAGAAGCATCAAAAGCGCTTCTCGAGTCTTTGACGATGCCTGTTCTTGCAATGAAAGGAAAATTAGTCAACTTGGCTTTAGGCAGCAGCATAACTACCGATGATCCAAACATTGGTGAAAGTAGGAGTCCAGCAGCAGATGAAGTTGGCTAGCTGAGGTATGTCTATTTTCCCTTCCTCAAACTTGCTCAAGTTCTATCGCCTTCAACCAAACTGGGACTCCTGAGATGGAATGAAAGGGGTTTCACGGTGCGGATGACAGGTAAGCATGATGGACTGGAAGGGAGCAGCTGTCGGCTCGCTAAGATAGCTGCCTTAGAAATCAAGACCAAGGACACAGTTGAGGAGTAGAAAAAGAGACGAGGCATACTCTAGTAGGAACATTGGGTGTTTGGATTGCAGTAAAACAGAGGGGTTCGGTTGTCATCAAATCCATTTTGGGCCTTTTGTCCGAATTCCTTAATGGCAACAGTGGTTGTTCGACCATCGAGCATACATTCACCGAGATATGCTCGGATGCTACGCTCTATCCACCACATGATTGCCTTGTAGGATCATCACTTCTAAGTTCTGCCCAGACACTATCTACATGATACTAAATGATCTCACTCCAAATAATCTCAGGATCTTTTGGGAATCAAATAATTTTAAAGGCCACACAGATATGGTGGAGTCGTGGTACCAAACTGAATTTTCTGTTGAGAAAATAATTGATGCCATTGTGCAGAAATTGATAAATGCATCCCCTAATTATGAACCTCATTTGCCTGCACCAAATTTATTCATTCCCACTGATTTAGCAATTAAAGAAGTGCAACAAGCCAAATATCCATTTTTGCAAGATTGTGGTACAAGCCGGATGCCTTGTTCTTCACTCTGAAGGCTTTTGTCAAGATATAGATTTCAGCTGTCCTGAGTTGCGCCATTCTTCTGATACAGAAGTTGTCACTGACATTTTCACACGTTTATTGTTGGATTACTTGAATGATTATGCTTATAATGCACAAGTTACTGGTTTGATGTACAAGATATCTCAATCTGATTTTGGGTTCCAGTTGACTGTGTTTGGATGCAACCACAAAATGAAGCTATTGCTGGATACCATAATTGAAAAAGTTGCTCAATTTGAAGTAACACTAGAAAAATTTTCTGTAATCAAGGAAAGCATGGTAAATGATTATGTGAACTTCAAGTTTAGACAGCCACATCAGCTGGCAATGTACTATTTCTCTTGTTGGAAAGTGAAACGAAGACGAACGATGGACGAACACAGATTTAACGTGGAAAACCCCTCAACTAGAGGGAAAAAACCACGGGTGATGAGGACTGGTGCCCACTATCAACCAGACCCTCTCTCTCTTAGAGATTTCATTCACACTCAAAAATTAGGGTTACAAAGACTTAAGTAAGGCCCAACGAGGGCTACAATCTGGATCGGATCCATACCCAGACCCGGTCTTGAGACCCATACTTATATGCTTCAACACCCCCCTCAAGTTGGGCATACATATCAAACATGCCCAACTTGGATACATTCTTTTCAAACTGAGACAAAAGTGCATCATTTGGCTCCAGGAGAGATCGACACGAGACGCCATAACTTCATGGCACTCAGCAAACGCTCGAGTCAACTAAGACAGACGACGATCCGCAGACGCTGGAACTCGAACGGCAGCATGGAGCAACACACGCTACGAGCGACTGCAACTTCACCAGAACATCACAGTGACACAAGAGAGGCAACAGAGGATCGTCGGGCTGAAACCAGCAGTGGAAGGACGCCGGAACTTCACGACGACAAGTAGAGTAGGGTCGACAACGTCCACTAGAACTTCACGGTGGCAAAGTGGAGAGGGGTATACTGTTGTCGGGCACATCAACCAGCACGCTCCATCGGAGTCCACCGGAACTTCACGGTGGATGTTGAGCACTTGAGCCACACACACGACAGCGTCGGGCGTACTGAACTAACAATAGAGAGCTGGACGGAGCTGGGTGACGGCGCCGAAACTTCACGACAGAGGCGGAGGCTGAAACTGCAGTGTCTGACGAGCGGCGGCAGCGGAAAGCCAAGATCGTGACGGTTCTAACGAGCCAAAAATCGGCCCAATCAGAGATCAGAGCAGAAAACTGTGGCCGATTGAAGCTGGCTGATGTTTCGGATGACTGAGAAGAGCCTTCAGAGTGTCCTCGGGTGGTGTCCGGCCCCAGATGATGCTTCAAAAGAACGGGACACGCGGACACGTCGACGCCTCAATTATAAATTTCAGGATTCGTGTAAAGCGGGACTCCTAGTCACCAGAAATCGTTGTGGAGCGGGACACGAAGGCGGGATTCGCCGAGTTCCTCTGACACGACTGCGTGACGATGAACAGTGACGGGAGAGGAGCCTGGTGCGTGCGATGATGAACAGTGCCGGCGATGACTCATCCAACACGAACCAAAAAAACTAATACCCAACCAAAGACGCCGGAACTTCACGACGGCAGATACACAATGGTGGAGGCAACTGCGGTAGAAGCGAAAATTAGGGTTGGAACTTCACAAACCCTAGAAAAATAATTTTCTCCAAGTTCGACGGCTCTGATACCATGTTGGAAAGTGAAACGAAGACGAACGATGGACGAACACAGATTTAACGTGGAAAACCCCTCAACTAGAGGGAAAAAACCACGGGTGATGAGGACTGGTGCCCACTAGCAACCAGACCCTCTCTCTCTTAGAGATTTCATTCACACCCAAAAATTAGGGTTACAAAGACTTAAGTAAGGCCCAACGAGGGTTACAATCTGGATCAGATCCATACCCAGACCCGGTCTTGAGACCCATACTTATATGCTTCAACATCTCTCTAATATTGGAGGACAATCCATGGCCTTGGAGTGAGAAACTTGAGGGACTTGTTCATCTTGTAGCTGAAGACCTCTCAAAATTTTCTCATCTCTTGCTCTCCATGACATTTTTTGAGTGTGTCATACTGCAGGTAACAGTGGACCTAGTGAAGCAGAGACCTTGGTTATGGATATTGAGAAGTTATTGTTTTATAGTCCAGAACAGATATGCAAAACTTTGTTGGCTTCACAGTTCTCGACAAATATAATTGTCAAGCTTCAGACTGCAAGAAGCCATTTCTACCTTGTTCAATGCCTTAACCAAGATAATGAGAATTCTGCCCTACTATTCTATGTTCAGGTTGATCCGGATGTTTTGGTACTACATACAAAGCTTCAGCTCTTTGTTCTTGTTGCAAAGTGTAGAAAACAAATATGCAATAGGGTAGAAGAATGCACACCAACGTAACGTGGAAAACCCTCAACACGAGGGAAGAAAAACCACGGGTGAGGAGGTCTGACGCCCACTAGCAGCCAGACACTCTCTCTCTTCAAAACTTCATTAACTAAAAAGATTAGGGTTTACAAGGACTTAAGTAGTCCTTAGGGCAAACCGGATCTAGATCGGATCCGGACCCGTACAATAGAAGACCCGTCAACACTCCCCCTCAAGTTGGGCATACATATCAAACATGCCCAACTTGGATACATTTCTCTCAAATGGAGTTACACTTAAGGCCTTGGTTAGGACATCAGCAAATTGATCTTCAGACTTCATGTATGGCAATATTAACTCCTTAGCATCAATTCTCTCTCTGATGAAGTGACGGTCGATCTCCACATGCTTCGTCCGATCATGAAGAACAGGATTGTTAGCCAGGTTAATTGCAGACTTGTTGTCGCAGTACATTCTCATAGGCCCTTCAATCTCTATTCCAATATCTGTCAATAAGATCTTCAGCCATA
>JAANDH010000954.1:218357-242737 GCA_011799765.1 Nymphaea thermarum
GGCTGCAGGCGCTGCTGAAGTTACATGGGTTAGACATTTGCTAGAAGACATTGGAGAAAAGATTAAAACGTCAATGTTAATGTGCGATAATCAAAGCGCTATTAACATTGCTTTTAATCTCATACAACATGGTCGAACAAAGCACATTGAGATTGATCAACACTTTATTAGACAAAAGGTGGAAGACAAGGAGATTCAGTCTATTTATGTTCGTACAGATGAACAAGTTGCAGACTTATTTACAAAAGGGCTAACGAAGCAACGATTCTAGTTTCTAAAAGGCAAGTTGTACATGGTGCAAAACCATATACAACTTGAGGGAGGATGATAAGATGTTGATCTGATCCAGATCCAACACGTCTAACCATGTCTGAGCGCATTTATCTAGGCAGGGTTATGATTGTAATTTCTGTAATGGTTTTATTCTAGACTCTAGGTTATTGTGTTGCTTCACTCTAGGCTCTAGATTAATGTGTTGCTTCACTCTAGGCTCTAGATTATTGTGATTGTTTCATTCTAGATTCTTGTAAATTGTGTACAAGGATCACTATATAAATGGGTTGTGTGAGAATGTGAATACTCACCTCCCTTCCTCATTTCTCTTTTCCTACTCTCTCTTATCTTTCCTTTGCTCAATCTGGACGTGGGTTATACTTCAACACCATAAATCTAACAGTGGGCGCCCACCCTCCGCCCTCTGGTTTTCCCCTTCCGCCTCTGTTTGAGGCGGAAAGGGGGAAACTCGAGCGGCGCCTCGAGCTACCGCTCAAGGCGCTCGAGGGTTTGAGCCGGTCCCTTTGGGGACCGGTTCAAGTCGAACCGGGTTTTGGACCCAATTCTGGCCCGTATCGCGCGATTCAGGGTCATATGGGTTCGGACCCGGATCCACAATACCTAAATGCCCCTTTTAGACCCTGTTTGGATTCGATGTTGCCTCCTAATCTAGATCTAACCCAATTCCTTCCATCATTTGAGAACGGATCTGATTTGGGAACGCCTATAAATCATGTCCAAGCTTGGGTTCCTTCTCCAAGGCCACCACCTGAGCCGCCACCTTGAACATCTTCAGGAGAAGCGAGCGGACCATCAACTAGGGGAGCAGTTGGTTCTTTGTTCAACAGATCCAGATCCACTTTTGGCAGGATGAAAGATTTAAACTCGTCGAGGGCGACTCTTCTCCAACTAGGGGAGTCTGATGCAAATGGAAGCATAATCAAATCATGTAATGGATCTAATTAAGTTTTTGGTACTTGTTAAATGGATCCAGATCCGTAATCCTTCCCTTTCTCTATATAAAGGACGTGGGTCATTTTGTAAGATAGTGAAGAAGTTGAAAAGAAATGAAGTCCTATTTTCTTTAGTTCCTCTGTTCTTCTTGTCCTTCGTAATTTGTTTAAGTTTTAGTTAGATTAAGTTTAGTTTTAGTTTAGTTATTAGCTTAGTTGTGGATGCAGTTAAACTAAGATTTCTTAATCATATTTCTTATTGCATCAGTAACCCTCATTTTCCTATGTTCACCATCATGTGTTAGCTTAATTTGGTTACTTACGGATTCAGTGATCTTCTAGTTGAAACATTATGATGTATGCATGTCTCTGTTTACTTGTTGTCTTAGGCCCTGTCAGACACCCAATTGCTAATTTAACTTCTTTTATGTTAGTGTTGTTTTATGCTCATTTCCTTTGTTGGCTATGGTTCTACTTGCTGTCTTGTAAACCATACAAATATACATTCTTTACCGTGTACTCCCTAGTAATTTCTTAATTGAATTTGCAGGTGGGTTGATAACCACTTAGTCCATGTACTGGCCCCGAACATCTATAGGAGTCCATCAGAGGCATTGGAATCATTTGATTATATAACTACTCTTGGTGAGGAGAACATGCTTATTTATAGTTTCTTCTCTATATGCACAGCGACATTGCTCGTTTTGGGTTGTGTTTTTTCATGCTATTATCACAGCCCTTCTCCTGAAATATAAAATTATTTGTCCAGGTAATTTTACTACACTTGAGAGATGGACTGCAAAGTATGCTGGGGCTGCAGCCATGTATCTTGTCTCAAAGAAGCTGAAAAAGAAGCACAACATTACTGATGAACGTGCTGCTCTATATGCTGCTGCAGATACTTGGATCAGAGCCTTAAATGACAGACAATTTATGGGTATGTGTTACGTGTCCATCATTAGCAACGGGTGGGTTTGGATCTGTTGGTTCCTGTCTGCATGTCTGGACCTTTGACTTCTCCAAGCGATAAACTTATGGTTCTGACATTTAAAAAATACTTTACCTATGGTTTTGCACCTTTGTGGTTGGGTCTTAAGACTTTGAACTTGTTTAAGGCCTTGAACTTGTCATTCTTTCAAAGAAGCAGGAATATGGAATATAGTAAAACACATGATAAGAATGTAAACCAATAAAAAAAATGTGCAATCATGTCTACATATAAATATATAGGCATATTTCCTCCTGCATTTTAAGCATGCCCTCTGGCTGTTGTTTGGTGGCTTGGAATGCATTGAGGATGGATGATAATTTTTGACTAGATTGTAGATGCATATTTCCTTCTTTCTTTGAGTTATTTATAAAATAAAAAATTAGAACCCTAAATATCATTTATTATCCTTGAAGAGTTGAATACAACAATAGGATAGGTGATGCAAAGTTTGAAGCTTGCTGTGTCTGTTCAAGAAAGATGTTCATGTAATCCTAGTTCTCTCTGTAACATGAGCAATTATGGTCTCCATGGTCTAAAGAAATATCTCTAATCGTGGTGATGTATTCTGTCTGATTTCATGTCGGGTGGGCCTACTAGCCATCAAATCATCTCTAGAACTATAATTATGCTAAGTTCGTTGTCTGCATCTCGAAGCCTTATTCTAGTTGACAAATCTATTTTCAGGTGGGAACAAGCCAAACTTGGCAGATTTGTCAGTTTTTGGAGTGTTGAGGCCCATATGGAAGCTGCAATCTGGGATTGATCTGGCGAAGAACACAGGGATTGGGGCATGGTACAAGCGAATGGAGACAGAAGTTGGTGAAAGCTCTGAAGTTAAAGATTAATATTCTGATTGTACCGCTCCGCCTTGATTTCTCCTGGCAAATTCCGGTCATGATTTTGACACCTTAGTTCATCATCGCCTAGGTTGTTAATGTGCCAAACCTTGGTGTCTTCTCTGGAATTTGTATCAACTATGGAAATTTTGGTTGCCACTGCTTCTTGTTTTACCTAGCTGTTGCAGTTGGGGTCGGAGGGGATTTCAGGATTTAGTACCCGAAGTTGTAGTGGAGATAATAGATAGTAAAGAACTCGGATGTTGTATTCTTCACATTCTCGAGAGAACCTAGGATCTACCATTCCAAGTAATCTGATAACTGTTATCATGTTCTACTCTTATCTTGGTATTTGTAAGGATTCACTCACAAAAGTTTTTATAAAGGCAACAGAGAGTTCTAAGTACAAGGATCTGTCCGCTACATGTTTTTGCATTTCTGTGGAGTTATTATTAAATTTTCAAGGCTGAAAAAAATATGCGGTGGCAGACATCGTAGTTTCAGAAAACAAAAAAAATCACAGATTTTCATTTTGAAAATCTCATATGTTTCTCTTTCATCGTAGTGGTGCAACCTAAGTTACACGGGTGCGCCAGCACCCAAGTATGGTGGTGCAACTGCGTCGGTGTGGGTGCAGGTGCGACTCCACACGGCATTCGATTCCTTTAAACTGAATAGGGTATGGGTATGTTCTTTTCTTTTGTTTTTTTTTTCACTTTTTTTTTATGTTTTCCTCTTCTTTTTTCTCTCTTCTCTCTCCTTCTTTATTTTATTTAATAAAACTTTAAATTTGTACAAGATTAAAGTAATTTTGATAAAAAAAAGTTAAAAAATTTTGTCAAATAAAATTACTTATAGAACAGATAATATATATATATATATATATATATATATATATATATATATATATATATATATATATATATATATATATATATATATATATATACACACACTTGTGTGTGTGTTTTCGGTGCACTTGCACTCAATTGTTTTTGGAACTTGTTGCATTTCGCACTGACACTCGGACCAGCACCTGCACCCTGCATCTATGTGACAACTAAAAAGTCTTTGTTTTTTATACATTATTTACCTAATGTTACTATAGAATTTGTATTTTTTTTGCCAGCTCATAGGCGTAACAAGAGAATCACTTTTATATGAATGAACTGACGTTTTTAACAATGTGGATTTGAAATTTACTATAGCTAAAATCTACATTTTTAACATCAACCTCCAATGTGAATTTGAAATCCATGCTACAATGTAAAAAGAGTGGATTTGAGATCGAACCTCAAAACTGCGGATCCAAACGCAACAAGTCAAGGCCTACGGCAAGAAAGTGAACCTTTTATTTTATTTTTTTAATCAATGAGAAGAATCTACTGATAAGTCCTCATGGCACAATCAGCAACTTTAAAGAAATAAAAGAAAAGAAGGTGCATGGTAGGACATCATCATTCAACTTCAGTTTTTTATTATTAATTAATATGTTTTATGAGAATCCCAATGAAAATTCTCTTCTAATTTTCAGTTTTTTTTAAAAAAAAACATTTGTTGTCATTCTAAAACAAAAGCTTTGAACATTGAGTGGTTAGCTTCACATGTTACACAATGAGATGGAAAAATCAATTGTTACGTTTCAGCTTTGAGCTACTGTTCTTTTCCAGTTCAAAAATTTCAGGATCGGCTTGAGTTGAGGAGAAACCGAGATTCAGTACCGATTCTAGACTTCCAATTGATATTTTCTAATATAATCTAAATAAAAACTTAATTTTTTTATTTTAATTGATTCTATGTGTTATTTATTTCTTAAAATAATTCTAATAGTTTTTTACCAATTCACTATTGATTCGATTGAATCAGCTAGTTCATGGATTGGTGAAGCCATAGTTATTTATTTGATTTTAATAGTTAAAAATCTGTTCTAAAATTTGAGGTATATTTAATCAAATTTATTTTTTAAGACAGATTTATGAAACAGTAACAGTGGACTTTTGACAAGGATAGCAATAACGGACTATATATGAATATGCCCAAAACATTAGTTCATTATGTTACAATGTTTCATTAATATGCCACTATAATGAAATAGTTGGTTTTTGTTTTCATTGCCAAACAACCTTTTCAGAGCAGCAAGGTCTGCCCATGATGCGCTAAACTTATATTCCCTTCCTAGTAAAAGGAAATGCTTATGTTTTATGACTTCCATATTTTTATGCATTTGGATTATGGAAATCCAGCAGAGTAGTTATGGACGTCATGCAGTGCACTAAGTTTCGTGTTTCAATTTAAGTACTGACAAAAATGCCCCTGGTTAATAGAAAAAAAGGAACTTTTTGCAAGAATAAAAAAGTTAAAAGACTAATAAAAGACATTTTTTAAAATAATTTTCAAAATATTTGAACCCTACGCGTTGTATTTTGGCATGTGTGTTGCAGGCATGCAACCCACTCTCTTATCAAACACCCTCATGAGACTCGTATCTTATTTGGAGTCTTCCTCCCCCCACACACACATAAACCTAGGCACCGGGCCAAGCTACCGGTAGGTACTTGGTATCCAGCCCCACTCGGGCCCGAGCCTAGAAAAAAAGAGCACTGAGCTTGCTCGATCAATTATCGGACCAACTCGAGTGGACCCCATAATATTTTTAATATATATTTTATTAATATATATATATAATTATAATATTTTATTACAATGTATTATATTTATATATTATTTTATATTAAATATATATATATTTTTAATTTGATCGAGCCGAAGACGGGCTCAGATTTTAAGGGTTGGGCCAGGCCCGGGTTTTGGGTCGGGCCGAGTCCGGTCGGACCAATGTCCAGGCTTACACACACATTGTCATGTGGGGAGTGTTGGTAGGTTATCAAAAAGTTTAAAAATCTGTCATTAAAAAACAGTCATCACATGAGCATTAATGAAGTCTATTGAGTAACAACTAACAATAGCTCATAACGCTTTTTAGCAAATACTACTTGTGCTTTTAGTAGTGGATTTTTGCTTTTTTATGTTTTTTAAGTCATGGTCATCCAACAAAAAATGATCCAACGGCCTGGATCTCATTCATGAGATTTGTTAGAGATCTCCATACGTGATGACTGAATTTTTCTATCTTTCGCTCCTTATCTATGCTTTACATTATATATATATATATATATATATATATATATATATATAAAGAGAGAGAGAGAGAGAGAGAGAGAGAGAGAGAGAGAGAGAGTGTGTATAAAAAGATCTAGATGCAAGAAAGAGAAAGTAATGGCTAACTATTGGGTTCTGTCGGTTTTGAAAATGAGTCCAAAAATGTTGCGCCTACCTTTTCATTGAAGGTTAGCAATCCCTAGCAGAAGAATATAAAAAATTTGATTCCCTTCACACATGCAATAAACAATAATAAAATACTTTTGGGGTTTTCCCCCAATGGCCTAACCAGCAAGAACACTTGGAAAAGAAGCAGAGGATTCCAGAAGGGCAATCCTTACTAAGATCTTTGGGTTTTGATGGGTGCCCTCTAAATGAGGGCACGAGGTCATACATACAACTTTTTATAAGATTTTTTGGGGCATGAAAGCAGCCTTGCTGAATTATGCGACCTAATTATCAGCTCTACTTCTAAAAAGTATCCATGATATTTTGTAAATATCATGTTTGGTAGAAAGTAAGGAACCAATTCTCTTATTAAATGCTTAATTTTTTTAAGAAAATATTACAGTTTTCTTATAATAAAACTTGTTTGTTGTTGACAACAGAGACCAATTAAGTATACTTATTCAATTCGCGGATATTTCGGAACCGTCGAAGCTCCTCTCCTTCCCCTCTAAAGTTCAAAGTTGTTTCAGAATTTGGGTAAGGAGCTATGTCACATAGGTACGAGTACAGAAAAGTAGGTACGTCATTCTTTTCTAATCTTAGTACAACGGTACAATGATAGTTATATATTTTTAATTAATTATATACATGAATACAGCAAAAAAAGTAACATAAATATAAGAAACAGATGTCATTCTTGCCGTAGATATGTTGTATGAAGGTAAGAAATGAGAGAAAGAGGTGTAGCCATTTAAAGTGCTTTGGATCGGATCGACTCAGAACCGATCCAAACCATACCACTGTTGTACCGCCATATACGTGGGCAAAACCCACATACGGGTGTGGCCATGGTAAGAAGTTGGATACTTATCAACTAGAATGTTATTCATCCACGATTTACAGTCAAGAGAAGTAGCGCCTATGAAAATTTAAGGGAGTGTTGAATAAGAGTGAGACCACAGCGGCTCAAGAACCGCTTGCCCCTTTCACTACTCTTTCAAACATGATACAATTTTACCGCTAGCAATTTTAACTGGTATACAATTTTTATATATATTAAATAGCTTTTAGGAAAACAAAGAGAAAATCCCCAAACACAACCCTGGATTTTCCATTGGAATTATTTTCCGAGATCCCAAGGTAGGATTTTGGCTGATTAGCAGAGACGCCTGGGAAAGTTGTATTATGTTCCACTGGCCGAAGACACCGAAGCAGGTTATGTGTTCGGATGTGGAAATGATTAAAATGCCCTTAATGTAGAAAACGTTAAAATAGGGAAGAGAAACTTCTTATGAGGACAAAAATGGAAATGTGAAACAAAAATATAATTTTTTTATAAAGACTAAAATATCCTGAAGACTAGTAAAAAAAATTCAAAGGCTCTCTCTGCCTTCTCCCAATAACATAATTGAATCAATTGCCTAAATGGTTAAATGGGAAGTGGGTCCCACCACTATTGGGACATTTATGGGTGCTACTAGGCTTTTATGTTAAATATTCACAATTCACCTAAAACTAGCAGCAAGTTGTAAATTAAAAAAGGTTGGTTCCAAGAGAAATATGTGTGCAGTAAAGGAATGGAAGACATTTTGGTAATTGATTAAAAAGAAATATCCTTCAGAATCATTTTACTTTTTTCTATTTTCAATTTTGTCTTTATAATAATTTTTTTTAATATAAACTAAGAGTGTTTTAGTCAATAATCATACTAAAATCATGCACCTGTACGACACATATAATCATGTTCTAGAAAAATTCATCAAGTTTCTTTAACAACAAGAAAAACTTTTGATAAAATTCCTCAGGATTGTAAAAGTATGTAGGCTGCGATTAAGTAATTAAGTGCGGGCTTTGCTTGTAAGATGGTCTCTAGACATTTCTTTGGGTCAAAGAATTTGGGTTGCGGAAACGGCGAAAAAAATATTCAGAAAAGTGTGCTAGGAGGGAGGCCCTTTAAGTACCCCACAATTGACGGCGTCCAATTTCCCATGAAAGAAGTAAGCTACCAAGGTGATATCCTACCCACTAGATGTTTAATTTAGATAAATAATCAGTCTTTGATGCTTAATTTGGATTAAGAAATTGCCAACAACTTGGGACTGACATTTAAAATGTAAAAGATGTGGACAACTACCGTCAGCCTGTATCGATGTATATCCATCAAATTGACCGGGTGATGACATGCTCAACTCGTTTATCTTAAGCATGTCATGTTTCTTTTAGCTCGTTTAACTCAACTAACTCGATTAACTCATTTAGTTTGCTAATTATTTTGTCATTATAATTCTATAATTCATTGTGTAATTGGGCATGCGAGGGAGTCTTCTGCGGGTGCGTCGACGAGAAAGAAGAGGGAGCGGCTGCGGCACAGGAAGGAAAAGAAGAAGACGCAAAGACGCGCTCGCGTGCCCTAATGGGCAAAAATAAAATTCCGGAAAAAAATTTCTGGAATTCGACTTCAACGGTCGAAAAAAATTTTCCATGTTTGATACAATGGAAAAATTTCAAATTTTTGAATTATTTTTCTCGATGAACAGTTCTTTTCCGGCACATCAAACGCCCCCTAAATGAGTTGAGTTCTTACAATTCAAATTTCAAACTTGGCTCGTTTAACATTTTGAGCATAGATTTGAACTCAAGCTCGACTCATGTGTAACCGAGTCGAGTTTGAGTTGAGTTTTAACGAGCAAGTTCAAGTCGAACTTGAGTTGGCTCGACTCATTGTGCAGCCCTACCCTAAAAAGAGTGGGGTTTGTGTGTTTAGAAGGACCAATATATCCCCATAGGCTGGAAAAAGTGACACCATGTTACTATCTCATGATTCTACCTCAAAAAAGGGGCAAATGCATGGAACACTTGTTATATTATTTTATGAATCTATCTCATTTTCTAAATCAAATTCATGGAGCAAATACTCTTACTATTGCTAAACAATCCCTAGGGGTGTCCCAAGAAAAGTTTGTATAAGGACTAAGCTTGGGCATCGGGCATGCCCGGCCCGGCGCAGTCCGGTAAGGAGTCGGGGTCTGCTCAACACCCGAAACCCGAACCTGCCTGGCCCAACACCATAGGAGTCAGGATCCGGCCTGTCCCACACTCAAAACCCAGCCTGGCCCGATTAAATTTAAAATATTTTTTGTTAATATAAAATAATATATAAATATAATTAATATCGTAATAAAAATATTATAATTATACATAAAAATTAATAAAAATATATATTAAAGAAATATTATCGAACCCACCCGAGCTTATCGGGCCTGAGTTCCTGAGATCTGAGTTTAAACTAACTTAGACTAACCGCCTTGTTTTCTCTATAAAAAAATATTTGGTACCATCTCAATCTAACTCATGAGTCATGGCATATATCTACATTTTAAGTTAGTAACTACAATGTTTATGCACTTCATGTGCATGATAGACCCAAGGTTTTTAACTGTCATATAAATTTAAATTGGCGATGTTTTCAAGAGATATTTGGAAAGGCCTCTGGAATTTGGTGGCAGGACTGGCAGTTGTGGGAATATCCATCCACCTCTAGGCATTTAAAATGAGGATTCTCATAAATTATTAATGTTCTGACATCACATGCCGTTCAGTTTTAAATAACCTGCAACTGGTTTAATGTTATACAATTAAAATATTCTACCGTTTGTTCCTTTCTTCATCTGCACACAGGGAAAATAACGTCACTGCTGATGCAAATTATTGAACTTCTTTTGATATTCTTTGAGCTACTTTTGAATTTCCTACTCCTTTTTATTTTCAATTTTGTTGAAATTTTTTTGCATTGTGGGGTTCTTCCTGCTTGCATTTTGTAAGTACCACGCCATGTCCTCTCTCTCTCTCTCTCTCTCTCTCTCTCTCTCTCTCTCTCTCTCTCTCTCTCTCTCTCTCATATATATATATATATATATATATATATATATATATATATATATATATATATATATATATATATATATATATGAAATGGAACAGTGCAATATCATAACAAACAAACTTCTCTAGTACTATACTTTTGTTGCTAGCGACAGGCAAATAACAGGGAAAAAAAGGTTGAAGACCATTCACGTGCTAACAGAACTATGTCAGAAACCTGTCCTTGACATTGAAATGTTTTTGGAGCTAGTCTTATTCTGAAATGGGAGTCTATGGATGGTCATGCAAAAGGAGGTTCAATTTGTTTGTAGTTGACGAAACCCAAGGTTATTAATTCTCTGCAGTTTTATGAAAAATCTGCAGAATTTTAAATTTAAATTTATCAAAAGCTGGTTGAAAGCAGGAGAGCTATTCAATAAGAACATAAAGATTCTTTATTGAGTTTTACACTATTAAAGAGGCAATCATACAAGTGCAGCTGATCAACAAGTATCTCACAACAATCATCTGAACATCTGATGCTTTCTAAAAACATTCAGCGATAAAAAACAGCTTTCTTCTCTCCTTGAATATTCTTTTCTCTTGATTCATTTCGTGTTAAACCTATAACAACTATAACAATCTTTTTCATGAAATTGGTAATTTGCTTGTAGCGTAATTGGTTGAATCAATTGGCGTGTAAACCTTTTTGGTACTTCGTTTTATCTAGAATCAACCCCTGAAAAATAAAACCAGGAAACGGCCATTCGAGGATGCTCCATCAGATCACGGCACCATTCAATATCAGAAAAGGAAAAAGAAGATTTCCCTACGGACGGGTGTATGTATTTATGGACAATCAGGATTCAGATGCATCGCTTTGTAAAAACTTGTGACAACCACCATTTCCAACATCACAACACTGAACAACAAGAGAGAGAGATCGAGGATAAAGACTACAGATGGGCAGAACTCTTATCAGACAACGGTACAGAGAATGATCTCAGACGCCGCCGGGAATTCCTTGAAAGAAGAAGCGGCGATCTGGCAGCTAGCGACGGTGGTGGCGCGGGATTCAGGTTGGTTGCTCGGGACGGCGTCGCTCTGCTCGGTGGCCGGCGGCTTGTAGTACATGCGAGCCGTCTGAGGGCAGTGGGAGTGAAACCTTGCGGCGATCCTCACTCCCATGTCCAACATCTCCACATACCTGGACATCCTTCTCCTCTGCAATTTCCCTCTGCTTCTAGCCTCCGATTTTCCCCTTCTTTCGTCCCCTCTCTCTCTCTCTGTTCTAGAGAGAGAGAAGGAGAAAAGAGAGGAAGAGTTTCAGGAGACGTCTCAAACAGACAATCTCATGAAAAGGCAAGTGATACAGAGGAAGGGCCGCCTCGTATTTATAGTGGATGATCGCCTCTCTCTTTCTCTCTCTACCATGGTCACTTTCTCATTTTTACTCTCTCCCTGATTTTGGCTTGCTGTCCTTTCCAACAATGGCGCGGCCACGCTCTCCTCGCCTTTATTTTATTGGAAAATTTTCGTAAAGCCCACTACCTTATTAATAATTACATAAAAGATCTTCGATAACTTAAATTTTCATGCTGGATGCTACCACAATTTGGTTATTTGAAAAAAAAAAAAGGAACTCGAGTCGAAGCCCTCATTATCGGATAAGAAGGAGAGAGCCTCCATATGGGCCTTTATTTTTCTTTCCCTTTGCCTTTAAGATCTGGATCTGCTTCGGACTTGGGTGGTCTTATTATATATCACGCAACTCAAGTATCACACATGCTACTATTTCTAGCAGCTTAAAGAAATAGCACCCACGAGAATTGAATTATGAACAAGTCAACAGCACGCCGCTCCTGCCGACCAGCTAAACCAAGTCTCCCAAAGCAACCCAAACTTTGATTGAAATAAGAAGAAAAAAAAAACCTACTGCCTTCTCCAATTCTATCACCCTAAGAAGGGCTTGTTTATGGTTCTAAGTAAATTGAAGATGTGAGAAGACGGACCCTAAAATCTTCATTATGATCTCTATTATGATCTCTGGAGTCAATTGATGGGTTGTCAAAAGAAGGGTTAAATAGATATCTATATCTCTGGAGTCAATTGATGGGTTGTCAAAGGAAGGGTTAAATAGATATCTATATTATGCATCTTTTTCAAACACAATATGAAACAACGCTAAAAGATCACATATTATAAATTTATAAGCAATTAAGATCCCAAGATCTCATATCGCGATTCAAGGTAATCAAACGGGGGCCAGATTGTACTACTTGGTATTAAGTAGCTCTAATTCTAGGTTTCTCCTTGAACTAATTTCAACAAAAGTTATGATCTTAAGTATGACTTTTTTCTTCTTTTTGTTAAGGAGTAGACATGTTATTTATAAAAATGTACATCGGAAGCGCCGAGCTATGGGAAACGACATGAAAAAACTTTTAACTAAGAAAAATTAACCCCCCCCCCCCCCCCCCGCCTAATGCAACCATCCTTAAGAAAACGTTAATTTCCTGAATAAGTAACCATTAGACGGTCCAAGCAGCTCCACCTCAGGACTTCAAGTTGAAGAGGGTACTTACAAGGAGATGCTAGTGAAAAAGTACTCGAGGTAAACCAAATAATCCAAAAGTAAGAAGCCCTTAAATTGAAATTTATGTATTTTAATATAGCTGCCTTGTTGCTACGTCAAGTCAGTTTGGAAGTATATCATTTGAGCAAGCTACTAATTGAGTTGAGTTGGTATGAGTGGAGTGCCATAATGAACCATCCCCCACATATGTGGGTGGACCTAACTTTAAGGGCCGAGCCAAAAAATTTTGGTTAATGAGCATTAATTATAAAATTTTAATTTAATAAAAAATATTAATAAATGAGCAAATTTATATGAAAAGTGCTAATATGAAAATAAGCTTTTTTGTGGGTCTATATGGGCAATTGCCCACGCGTGCCTCGGCTTCTGCATGGATCCATACTATTGGTCACTGATGATGATGACATAAACGAAGCGTGCATGCATGCAAATAATAATAAATTATATTTTTGTGATAAAAGAGTGAGCAAATGAGATTGTATCCATCTCCATTTATGTTTTCACAACATATAAATATTGTTAATTTAATTGTCACGTAAGCAACTTGTTTGTTTTATTAACTAGCGTCCATAATCTCGAAGATAATACCTCATTATATATATAAGGACGCGCAAATTTGGAGTTTGCTAATATGTAAATAAGGAATTTTTATTGGACTGCATGCGTAATTGCCCACATGTAGCTTGTCCCTTGCCAGACTATATGGTTGGTAAAATTTTCATGTTGAATGAAGTCACTAAATTTACATGTCCTTAAGCTGCTTCTTATTCCATGGTTTAGCAAGTCTACTTGTTTGATATAATGTCATTGGTTTGGATACAACTAACTTACTAAGGATGTCAATAAATCCGCTTCAGATCCAATATCCGACTGGACTGAATAAAGAAAATATGATTTGAGAACAAATCGTCACTTCTGATTAAAAATTTGGATATATAGAATGACATATGATCGGATTCACATTCATACTTGAGTAAACATTTACGGAGTTCAGATTCGGATCAGATATAATTCTAAATAAACATCATAGACTGAATGTCTATAATATGGTTTAGATTCGGCTTAAAAGGCAGATCCAGATTTAGATGTTAATCTAAATATCGGATTCGGAATATGAATTCAGATTTTGGATTCAAATATAGTAGTGGATTTTTCTTCATCCGAATCAAAAATATGAATTTGAATCTGAATATACAGACATCCGGATATGGTAAAATAAATATTTGTTTCAAATCCAATCCGTTAACCTCCATACATACAACTCAACCCAATGTTCCACATTGAAGCAGGATCCAATTTAAAGGTAAAATTCAACAAAACTTGCATCTAACCAGTTAATAATCAGAATCGGATTTGATTTAAGGTTTCCCCACTATCCGGATCCAACTACAATCTTGTAAAAACTGGAGATGGGGTTTATACTTTCGTGTATTTTGAATATGAGTCGAAGTCCCATTAAGAGATATCTGGTTGGTTGGGTATGATAAACTGTGGATCCGGATCCAAATCGATTGATGTTTGGGGACCATTTTTAGTTGACTGTGTAATTAGTTGTCAACTTACCTAAGTTGGACGCATAATTAATGTTTTGAATATTTCAAGATATTGGCCATTCTTACATGAATTTGCATAAATGCTCAACCCAACTTTAAGGCCCTGTTTGGTAGGAGGGAAAGGGAGAAAAAGGAAAGAGAGGGAAAGGGAGGGAAAGGAAAGGAAAGGAAAGGGAAGAGAAAGGAGAGGAAAGGGAGGGAAAGGAAAGGAAAGGGAAGAGAAGGGGAGGGGTATTGTGGGCAGTTACTATTTTTTCACTTACTCCATTTCCTTTCCCTCCCAATCCGTCCGATTTGGGAGGGATTGAGAGGGAAAGAAATTACACTACACAATCCCTCCCCTCCCCTCCTTGCCAAACAGGTTTTGCCTCTTTCCCTCCTTTCTAATTAGCTTACCAAACAAGGGAGGGATTGAGCAATCCCTCCCATTCCCTCCCTTTCCCTCCTAACAAACAGGGCCTAAGGGGAAAAAAATCTCCATTCATTAGCATGCAAAGAAGTTCCCATAACAAGCCAACCTAAAATTGTGATATTTAAGACCGTGAAAATGATATTTAAATATTTTTTGACAGCATAAGTGCAATAAAGTGCAAGTGTCTTTGGCTTTTGCTTTTAAAGATGAGGAACCCATAACCTTTGATCCGGGTGAATTCGTCATGAATTGTCCAAAAAATTAGTAAAAAATCCACTTTAAATCAAATAAAATGATTAAAAACAAAAAAACTGAAATATATTAAAAAAAGTTAAAAACTTGACACATGGTACTCTCGCAGCTGCTGTGGAATCGGAAATCGGCCTAAATAGGTTCTGATTACAGTGCTGATTTAGATCCATTGTCTGCTTTTCTATAAATGATATATAACAGCAATAAACCGACACATGCATGTTGGTCGGAGCAATAAAAGTCTGCTCATCAGTTTCATTCTTACAAGCTTTTTGAACTGCAAAACATGACAGACACCATTAGGACCAGAGCCAATGGGGAGTCCTCTCGGGTCCTGACCCCACCTCAATTTTTTTAAGAAAAAATTTTACGTGTAGAATTTAAAAAATTCATTTATTGTATATAAAAATTTTGAAAAATGATATTTTAAGCCGTGTTAAAATTCAAAAACTTTGATTCGCCCCCTCATAAAAAATTTCTACCTTCTCCCCTGGACATCACTCTCTGGTGACTGACAGAAGTAACTAAAATTTCACCAAGTCTCACTGTAATTCTGAACCTAAAACCCAAAGAAAAGAGGAAGGAAATTCGGCATCATTCAAATGGTTGGGTTCTATTCACCTAGAGACTGACACATGCATGCACAGGCCTGACCTGTTGAATAATTTATGTGCCGTGCAAAGAACCAATGCATAATAAACTTGATCTGTGTTATCGGGTGGGTTCAGTGAATGCTGCTTCTTGTTTCGACCATTCATTCTTCATTGCATGCACCGCATTGCAAGGGGAGCCTGACAATCCATGAGCCCACCTGACCCAGAAGTAGGTCATCAACATCGACAACGACTCGAGTCTCGATGCCGTCCTGACCAAGTTTGCTTGAGTTCATAATGACTGGTTCACGACCCCAGGGAAACTAAAGTTGTAAGGGTGTCGGCGGTTCTCCATTGAATGCATGCGCCTGCCTCATCAATGACTGAATTTGGTTTCTGTTTTTGAATCTAAACCTGTTTATAAATCAAACTGGAATGCAGATCCAAAACAAGAGTAATGCGTTTTTTATGAATTGAAATTAATTTAATGTATTCAAGTTAACTTAAAATGTAAAAGGAATATAATTTGCAAGGTTTGGGCTGATTAAGCACTCTATTTTCTCTGCCCAACTTTCTTGGGGAAAAGTTATTTACTTAGAAAAGCAATTTTCGATATAAAACCTTCAAAACCATACTCTATGCTTTTAATGTTCTAATTGCTCGAGGGCCTAGGTGGACATACGGTACATCCTTTAACTTTGTGTCATGCTTGCCACCCTTTCCAGCCTAGAGAAGTAACACACTAAAGTGTGACAACGACCACGGGATTCGAACACTGGACACCATGAGTATGAGCTGTTTTGCCGCCTAATTGCACTATTCCCTTTGAGGCATGGTAAATTGTTCCATCAAATTATAACATGAATAGCTTTTCGACTGACCATCCACAAACAATGTAAAATCTACACACCATGTGCCTTGACTTGACCAATTCAATCTTGTTAGGTCAATTATGCTAACAATAAAGAAATGATTGTCAAACTAATTGTTTTGATTATTTTAAAAGTAACTCACGATTAGTATCAATAGTAATATACATTTGGATCCCCCACCTCAAATTTTATTGGTGCCAACCTGAGTAGCTATGCTTTGCCATACTACTAATGTTCATAGCACTTTCTTGCATGTAATTAAAAGCACATTTGCAGAGACAATCCTTATAAGCCCTTTGAGAAAAATGTTAAATGGTCAGTAGAGTTTGAGCTAACATTTAAACCAGAGAAACAAATTCACTCGAGCTTCAGCTACATAAACTCCACTCATGTGAGCTAAATATTTTATAATTTCAGAGTAATAATTAATCAGTTGCGAGAAGGAGACGGGTTCTAACTTTGGCGTGGTAAATAATTATTTCTTACATTTTAACTGTTCTTCACGTGAACGTGCTGTCGTGGTCATCCTTTTGGCTAGATTCCTCCGTTTCAGGAAATGACTGGTTTGATTTTACAGATCATGGACGACGAATTCACGTGGTTTAATCTTGAAGCCATGATAGGTCTGCTTCTTCGCTGCAGCAAAAATGGCAACGACAAGCTGAAAGCTCATTTGTTTCAATCTACTGGGGCACGGAAGCTTGTTATTATATGCCAGGTGGAGGAACCACTTGGCTCTCGGTGACATGGATTCTTCCAGATCTAGGAAAGCTAGGAAAGATCGTGATCAAACAGCAGGCGACGGTTCCTCGTGATGGTAATTCTGTTGGGATTTACCCATCTGGATAGTCCTACATCGATACAGGTCCATATCCGTTTCAGACCCTTAAGTATAAATACAAGACTCTCGTCTTGTGATGGTGTGAGACACATTCAAATTTTACTGTCTGGGTAATCGGTACCTTTAGCCATACGTGAATTGTCTGTCTCCATTACTGGGCTGCTATGGCTGAAGAGAGAAACCCACTGCCGCTGCCGCCGCTACTTTCGTTGGGGAATGACTCTATGGGGACTGTAGCCGTTCTTCCAACAGCCGACGACATTCAGTCGGCGGTCGCCTCTACAGGTTCTACTTCCGCTCTATGGAACACACATTTCTACGAATGTTTAATTTCTGTATTTTTGGTGCGCTATCTTGATTCCTCGCAAAGCTCCAACAATGGGTTATGGGCCCACCTCTCACGCTTCCGCTGCGCTTGCCTGAGGACATGAAGGGGTATAGCGAATGGGATGGACTGGTTTTAGGCGGCGACTGTCGCCGGAAGGCGACAGACGACTTCCAGCCATCCTGCTGCGACCTACTGGCCACCCACACTGTTGGGTGGCCTGCCGATAACCCCCTATCTTCTGTCGCAGGCTTCCAACTATAAAGAGGAAAGGGAAAGGGAAAGGCGTTGGCCTTTTCCGTTGAAGGGCGACGTAAGGGAATGGAGACCACCAGTGGGTTCGCCGTCGTCGGACGGCCCTGACGGCACCCGCCGGCGTCCACCCAAAGTCACCCGTCGCCCTTCTGCTGCCACCGATCAAGCCCAAATCTGAGAAATAGGGCACAAGGACAGACGACAGCAGGGAGGCCCTCCCACCCATGGCCTCCCCTGGAGGCCCGTCGGATTTGCTTGGCCGTTAACTGTCCTGCCATTGTTGCAGCGGTTTCTGTCAAGCAGAGTCGGTCGGGCGAAAGGCGATGAGGTGGGTCGGACCCGGGTCGGGTCAGTCATGACGCGACCCGGATCTATCAAAGTTAAAAAAAAAAAATTCTTGTTCCCGCTCGCTCTTCCGCCCGCTTTGTTTTGAGTTTTTGGATCGGGTCGGGTCCTGTCGACCTCGACCCGTATCCATTTGGCCTGATTTTTTTTAAAACAGAACCGATTCGGTCCATTTCAGAACCGATTCAGACCTTTTCATACCGGTTCAGACATTTTGGGACCGATTCGGATCTTTTCTGGACCGGTTCAGTTGTTTTTCAGATCGATTAATTCAGTTTCAGAACCGATTCAGGCCTTTTCAAACCGATTCAGAGTTGTTTGAGACCGGTTCTTTCCCTTTTCGGATTGGTTCATCTAGTTTTCTACCGGTTCAGTCCATTTAGGACTGATACGAGACTGGTTCTAAACTAGAGGATGCTGGTATATGTGGTTGCATGTCTATTTAAGGTATTTAATGAAATGGTTCGATCATTTTAGATCGATACGAGACCGATTCATTATGTTTTATGGAGCTTTAATGAACAATTTAGATAATAGTAAGTTGATTATGCAGAAATGATATGTGTGTTTGATTTTATATGTGTTATTATGACATATTATATTCTTGTATCATGTTTTATTTAGGATTATGCTAAAGTTATTTTTGTTGCATGATCATAAAGTTTGTATGATAACGCTAATGTAAAGAGCCTATGATTAGTTAAATCATATCATACCTGACCAAAGTGACTACGCATGATTTAAAGGCACATTAGTGTTCATGTTGTACTTATTCTCATTTGGAGTAACATAATTACCCAAAAGTAGTGTGTTATGTTCAAGAGAATAAGTAGAGTAAAATATGAAAATAGATTCTTACATAGTTTTGTCATTTTACACCCAAAGGTGTTATGCTTGATTATAGTTTGAATTTACCTTTCTTAGTTTTACTAGATAAAGTTAAGACGGAATACATGTGTGTATTAGGTATATTACCAAAGTAGTATCCTAATGACTCCTGCTATTTATCTTAAAAATAGTAGACATAAAGAGCCTTTTATTTAGTTTACTGTTTCATTTGGTTTGTCTCATATAATGCATGTCAACTTATTGACGTCTTTTGTCATCTGCAGTGCCTCGTTCTATTTATTTTAATGGCTCAAATTCTATCCCTTTACTTGATGATTCAAATTATGCTGAATGGAAAGAAAATGTTGTGTTTACATTGGAGTATATAGATCTGGATATGGCTTTGAGGCGACTTGAGCCACCTTTTACACCACAAAGTACACATAATGAAACAATGTACTTTGACAAGTGGGAGCGTTCTAACCGACTAAGCATGTTGCTTTTGCAATCAAGTCACTAAGAACATACGTGGTGCTATCCCACCTTGTTGAACGGTGAGAGAGTTGTTAGATGCAATTGAGGCTCAGTTTGTCAGCTCTCATAAAACCAGAGCCAGCACCCTAATGTCAAAGTTAATATCTATGAAATATCAAGGAGGGGGTAACATTCGCCAACATATGTTAGAAATGAGGAACATTGCTTCTCAATTGAATGACTTGAAGTTGACTATTTCTGAATCTTTCTTGGTATTCTTTACTTTGGCCTCTTTACCAGTTGAATACACTCCTTTTAAGATCAGTGATAACATACATAATACTGAATGGACATTCAATGAATTGATGTCTAAGTGTGTTGAAGAGGAGGAAAGAATGAAGGGTGAGAAGTTACAAAGCGCACATATGGTTTCTCACTCTGAGGCTGGTAAAGTTGGCATAAAGAAAAGTTCAATGAAAAGGAGTGCCAAGAAGAAGTCAACAAATCAAGCTGCTTCTCAAACTGCACAGACTAACTTTGCTCCTATAAAGTGTTTCTTTTGCAAGAAAAATGGGCATATGAAGTCAGACTGCATCAAGTACAAAAATTGGTTAGAGAAGAAATGTAATATGTCATTTTTTTCGCTTGAAAGTAACATGTTACATGTTTTTATTAATAGCTGGTGGATTGACTCTGGTGCTACTGTGCTTATTGCCAATTCTTTACAGGACTTTCTGAGCAAAAGAGAACCAATACTACATGAGATGAGCATTTTCTCAGGAAACAAAATGCGCTCACATGTGAAAGCTGTAGGAGAATGCCAGATTAGGCTTGATACTGGCTTTGTTTTGGATGTTCATGATGTTTTCTTTGTTCCATCATATAGTAGAAACTTAATTTCTGTATCAAGACTGGACAAATTTGATTTCTACTTAAAGTTTGAGAATTCAAAGATGTTCATTTATAAAGATCTTGTTGAAATTGGTTCTGCTATTTTATGTGATGGTTTATACAAGTTATATAAGTTGAATGTGAAGTTTCAATCTTCTGAGTCGTTGGTTTCTAGTCATTGTATAAGTGTCAATAAGCGTAGTACCATAAAAGATGATTCATACATGTTATGGCACTGCCGTTTGCGTCATATCTCTGAAAAGAGAATAAGGAGACTCATAAGTGAGTGGATCTTACGATCTCTTGATTTTATAGATAACAACATATATGTAGATTGCATAAAGGCAAAACAAACTAACATATATAAAGAAGGTGTCGAGCGATGTACTGAAAGATTAGGAATTGTTCACACAGATATTTGTGGACCTTTCCCTCCTTGTTACACAGGCGAAAAGTATTTTGTCGCCTTTATAGATGACTACTCTCGGTATATGTATCTCTACTTAATCTTTGAAAAGTTCGATGTGTGTCAAATTTTCAAGGGCTATAAGAAAGAAGTAGAGAAACAAACCGATGAGGTTATTAAAATAGTCAGATTTGTTAGAGGTAGTGAATATTATGGTAGGTTTACTAAGATGGAACAAAGGGATGGACCATTAGCACAATTTCTAAAAGAAGAAGTCATTGTGCCTCAATGCACCATGTCAGGCAGTGCCTACCAAAATGGTGTGGCTGAAGAAAGAAATCGTACGCTTAAAGAAATGGTTCGAGCTATGTTAAATTATTTCACTCTCCCTCTAACCTTGTGGAGTGAAGCTCTCAAGACAGCAGTGTATATCCAAAATAGGGTTCCTACTAAAGTTGTTTCCACAACACTTTACGAGTTGTGGACAGGTAGGAAACCTTCTCTCTTATATGCACATATGGGGATGTCCTGCTGAAGCTAAATTGTACAATCCTTACATAAAAGTCTTTGATCCTAGAACAACCAGTGGTTTCTTTATTGATTATCCAGAAAGATCGAAAAACTATAGGTTTTATTGTTCATCTCATACACCACATATTGTGGAAACAGATAAGGGTAAGTTCCTGGAAGATGGCTCATTTGGACTAGATACATTACAAAACCTCATTTTTGAGGAAATACAAGATACTGAAAGTAGACCTGCTAAAGAGAATGCAAGTGTGTATGATTATGTTGCCTTTCATGATGACATGAATGCAAATCATACAGGTAATGCATCAGATCCAAATGAGTTAAATGTAGATCATACTGATGAACACAAACATGATGTAGACGTACAAATTGAAAATGATCAATTACCTGTTCGTAGATCTGCAAGTGCTAGGAGATCTGCCATATCATCAAACTATGTGGTATACGTACAAGAGCCTAGTGATTTCATAGATGTTGATGATGATCATTTCACAACCAATGAAGCCGTTGAAAGCAAACAATACAGACACTGGATTAATGCCATGAAAGAAGAGTTTGACTCCATGGAGCCTTGTGTCCTTGCCTGAAGGAGTAAAACTCGTAGGGTATAAATAGGTCTATAAGACCAAGAGGGACTCTAAAGACAACATAGAGAGATACAAGGCAAAATTGGTTGCTAAAGGATTCACACAAATGAAGGACATCGACTTTAATGAGACATATTCACCTGTCTCTGCTAAAGAGTCAATGATGATTGTCCTTGTACTTGTAGCTCGTTTTGACTTAGAGCTACATCAGATGGATGTGAAAACGGTTTTCTTGAATGGTGATTTGAATGAAAAGGTATATATGGATCAACCATAAGGGTTTTATGAGAGTAGTAAAGATTATTTGGTTTGCAAGCTGTTATCACCCCAAATTTTTCAAAAATGGGGCTATTAAAATTGTCGGTTTATTATTTTGAAAATGAATTTTAAATCCAAGTTTAGATCCAAATCTAGCATTTCAAACTCAAAATCCAATTATCAAATTCAAATTAGATCCAAAATCCAACTTTCAAATCCAAATTAGAACAAGACCATTTGCCCATCCTTTTGACAAAAAGGCATTCTTTTAGAGGGCGATTTTGGTCTTTTGGTGGGCAAGACCTATTTGCCCCTCCTTTTGACAAAAGAAACTTCTTTTAGAGGGCGATTTTAGTCTTTTGGCGAACAAGACCCATTTGCCCCTCCTTTTGACAAAAGCAACTTCTTTTAGAGGGCGATTTTAGTCTTTTGATGAACAAGACCCATTTGACCCTCCTTTTGACAAAAGAAACTTCTTTTAGAGGGCAATTTTAGTCTTTTTGAATGGACAAGACTCATTTTAAAAATATCTTTATAAGCCTAATGGTCATTCATACCCATTTTCAAACCATTTTTTTTTCAAAATAATTCAAAATTATGTGAAATTCGGATGGAAAAGGGGGGAAATTCAAAAAAATTCAAATTTAGGGTTTTGGCTCCAAAATCCTCTATAAATAGCCCTCACTCCCCCCTCTCTTGGGCAAGAGTGGCTCTTGGGAGAAACCCTAGAGTATTCTCACTTGAAGACTTAGGGTTTCTCTTGAGCTCTCTCTCTATCCCTCTTCCTTTTTTTCATTTCTCTCCAACTTGGAGCTAGCTACAACTCTTCAAGGGAGCACCAAAGGTCCTCATCTTCATCATCTTGGAGCTTCATTCAAGGTGAGTTCAAGTTTATTTCAAGCATGATTGTTCATTTTTCCTAAGTCATTTTCTCATTTAGAGGTATGCAACCATCATCTCTCTCATTTCCTTCTATTTTCCTCTCTTCTTCATCTCCCCATGGCCAAAAGAGATAGCTCTCAACTCTATTTTAGAGCCAAGAGGCTATGCTCAAGTACACCGGGAGCATGAGAAGATGAGACGATATTTCATTTCCATGCTTGAGTCATGTTATCTCATTTATTGAATATGTTCTTGTTGTTCTTTTGTTTCCTTCTATTTTCCTCTCTTCTTCATCTCCCCATGGCCAAAAGAAATAGCTCTCAACTCTATTTTAGAGCCAAGAGCCTATGCTCAAGTACACCGGGAGCATGAGAAGATGAGACGATATTTAATTTTCATGCTTGAGTCATGTTATCTCATTTTTTGAATACATTCTTGTTGTTTTTTTGTTTCCTTCTATTTTCCTCTCTTTTTCATTTCCCCATGGCCAAAAGAGATAGCTCTCAACTCTATTTTAGATCCAAGAGGCTATGCTCAAGTGCACCGGGAACATGAAAAGATGAGATTTCATTCCATAGTTGAATCATGCTCTCTTTCTTTTCTTAAACATTGTTTTTTTTTATACTATCCATGCATAGTTATTTGATTTTTCATTTATATGTGAATGCTCGGAGAGAATGAGAGTATGGTTTGGGATTCTTTGGTTTTATTCATGTAATTTTGAGGTTGGGGCTTGTCCAACCCGGCAAAACCCTTACGAATATGTACATGTTAACATACATTTGCATGTCATTTTGCGTTAGTTTCTTTCCTAATCACCCCATTAGGAACCCTAATGAGTGTCTCGTTATATTGCTTGATTTTCTTCCATACCCAACGGTGGAAGAAATATATCCCTTGTGACAAACCAAATCATGACATTTTATGTTTTTATATAAATCATATTTTCCAAAACGTTTTCAAAAGAAACTTTCTAAGATGGCCTTGGAGACTTAACTTAGGTTCTTGGATGAGCCCAAGCTCCCCTCCGGCCTACATCAAAAAAAATTGAAGTCGGCTATTTTCAATTCATTTCTTGATTTTAATACTCATAAAGACATATGTGTATATACATGTTATATACATATGTGTGCACATGAATATTCTTCTTTGTCATTCTCTATTTATGATTTAACATATCCTTTTACAAGCTCTCATATACGTATATATAAATATATATATGTATATTCCATTTTAAA